>OZ057400.1:71922078-72089281 GCA_964056695.1 Melieria picta
GCAAAAAAAAACAAATATTTTATTTGCAAATAAACATCGAACGCACCTGCAGCCCTTGCCCTGGCGTTTGTATGGCGAATTTTTTGTACGAACCCTAATCAACTCTGGCGCCTGGTTTTACCGAATTTGCGACTCTGGGGCCTGGTTTTACCGAATTAGCAACCGTGACCCCTTTCAGTTTCGCGTCACATAGTCATTGCTCCGACGGAAGGTTAACAGGGCTTCTAAATGCATTTAAGTGCTCGGTGGTAATACAGTAGCGCTATTCACAATCCTTTGCATTTGAGATTGCAAATCTGTGCAATAGCAAAAATTTACCATCAATAATTTAGCTGTTTAGTCGCAATACTTGTAGCCAATAACGAAATTCACAGTAACCGGGTATAGCACTCGTGTATAATGTATAAACTAGTGTCCGACCGAAACATCTTTTTTTGGCCGAAACCGAATTTCGGTTTTTTTTTTAATATTCGGCCGAAACCGAAACATTCTAGTTGAAATTAAAATCACCATATCAAGCATTTTTTCAACAAACGTATTTTACATTAAGTAAATAAAGAACACACATAACATGAATAAGTAAATACTTATTAATAAAAACAATTTATTAATTTTTTAAAAACATAAACATGAAAGAATAACCCTTTCGTACCTTACTCGCTAAGATTCAAAATTAAATAATTTGATATTATATGCTAAAAAAAAGGTTTATTTACATTGGTGGCATATAAATTACTCCTTCTTTCACTATCAGCCCGATTCTGGATATTCCCGGGGAATTCATTTCTCGCGGATTTAATTATTCTCGAGAAAGAAATCCGCCAATCTTAAACTCCCGGGGAGAGGAAAAATGAGGGAGAGAGAATTTCGAAATCAGCTGTTTTGCACTTGACGTTTAACTTTGCGTAAACAAATTTTGTGGTGAAAGTGAAAATGTTCAGATTTTAAGAAGAAAAAGTAGAAAAATGCACAGCATAGCCTTCAGACTGCTAGCGGAGGAGTTGAATGATGACGAGCAGCAGCAAATGCAGCAGCAACGGATTGTGAGAAGGCACTTGCGTGATGGGATGAACCCGCTGGAGTTGCCTCAGTAGCTGTAAGCACAAACAAAATTGCAACTTCTTGAAATTAGTAAATTATCTGTTTTTATAGGTTCGAGAAGTATTATAGAGTAAACAAACCTGCTTTCTTGTACTTGCTGGAAGTGCTTACAGCCAAATTGAAACTGGTCAAGAAACAATTCGGAATTCCGCCAATGGTGAAACTAAGCAGCTGTTTGCGTTTTTTTGCTGAAGGCGGTTACCAGACGGGGGTTGGGAAAGAGTCGGATGCTGCTTTGGCCCAGTCAAGTTTTTCCAAAACTTTAAGTGTGCAAGACAAACGAAGAAAAAAGGGAAGTTGCGTTAGCCCTGTACGTAAAGCACGGTATTCCTGGTGTTATGGGATGCATTGACGGAACACACGTCCAGATCGTTGCTCCCTGCCAAAATAAACACCTCTTTTATAATAGGAAGGGAAATTATAGTTTGAATGTTATGCTGGTAAGTTGTCGGTTCTATTTTGAGTCGTTGTTTTTTGTGTTAAGTGTTATGAAATATTTGCAGGTTTGTGATGACAAGCTGAGAATTCGATACGTCGATGCCTCCCATCCCGGTGCTTGCCACGACTCATTCATATGGAATGTCAGCGAGTTGCGTGTTCACTTTGAACAGGAATATTTGCGAGGAGTAACAAACTTTTGGCTCTTAGGTAAAATGCTTTAAAAAACAAGTCAGTAAGAAAAGTGTGAACCCTTTTAATCTATTACAACAGGAGATGCAGGATATCCGTTGCAGCCTTGGCTTTTAACACCACATCGAGCTCCGGCGGATGGAACAACTGAAATTAAATTCAATGAAATCCATTCCAAATGCCGCAACGTTATTGAACGAACCAATGGAGTTCTCAAAAATCGTTGGAGATGTCTTCTTGGTGCAAGGGTGTTGCACTACACTCCTGAAAAAGCAGCCAAAATTGTGAATGTCTGTTGTGCCTTACATAACATTTGTATTTACTATAAGGCAAACATAACACTTAGCGAAACAAACATAACACTAAATGAACTAGACACTCAGGAAAATGAAGTGGACCCTCCAGTGCCCTCCCAGTATTTGGCTGCAGCTCAAAGAATTAGAGCCAATATTGGAAACGATCTATAACACTTCCAAGCAAAAATGTAACTACACTACAAATTTTAATGTAAACAGTTCAGTATTTATTCATAAAAAGTTCAGTCCATTCTTAAAATAACACAAAAATAAATTCAATATAAAAACAAAAATAATATTTTGTCAATTCATTTACTTTTGAAGTCTTATAACTATTACAGTCAATTCACTTTTTAAGCCTTAAAACTACAAAATAAGATAAAAATAATATGGCAGGTAATTCAGATCACTTCACTTTAAAAATTCAAGCTAGTTTTAACATATTTACATATTATTATTAAACTTCAGCTCCTCTAATTCTAGTAGTCGCCTGTTTTTCTCAATTTTATTCTCCACTTCCTTCAGTCTTATTTTCTCCATAGCATTATTGTGCCGTTTCATTTCTTCCATCTCCTCGATTTTTAATTTTTCAATTTTTCTGAAATGCGCTTTCTTCAAACAATATAGTTTGTCCAGAGATTTGTAGATTTGTTTTGTGCTTTGGTGTTGCTCTTTTAAATCCTCCGCCACAGACTTTAAAGTCTCGCCTATATCTCGTTGGATATTTATTTCCTCTGCAAGGGCATCAGAAGAAGAATACCTTTGGTCATTTCTAGCCAATGTTTTCCTGGTTGCGGCTTTTTCTATTTCAAACGCAATCGGCGAATGGCATGTAGGCATTTGAGGTTCGTCGTCTAGCATATTCATGGACACATCCTGAATTTGCGTTGAAGCTTCGAGGCTTACGTTTATTTCAGTTTGTAGTCCAAATACGCTAGCAGGTACTCCTTCGACAGACTCCTTCATGCCGATGAGGTCATAAATCGCCTGCTCAAGGGATGAAAATTTTTGCTGGGTGTTTGGGCCTCCACCAGTGCCTTTTTGAGATTTTAAATTTTGCGCTGCTTTTTGGCGGACATATTTTTTTTGGTCGGCCCACACCTAAAACCCATAAAGCAGTAGTATTTTAAGACTTCGCAACTACTTATAAATACCTTTTTCCACTCCGTAATATTTTTTACTGGAGGTCCCAATGAATTGCCAATCTTTCTCTATCGCCTTTAAAAAATCCGCGCGCAATGCCAGGATTTGCTTCCATGAGGCTCACAAGGCGTTGGAGCTGGTGCTTGCTGGTTGTTTTCGACCTAAAATCAAGTATTTCATGAAATTATTTTTAATAGAATATAAAAATTAAAAGAAAACTTACATTTTCGCGTGCTTCTCCCTTCAATAAAGTTCGCGGAATAATTCTCGAGAAAAGACACTGCTTTTCCGCCATTTTACATATTGGTGATGCCTACGTTTTCCGCACGAAAAAAACTCCCTTTTCGAACTTCATTGTGAATAGGAGGAAAGGGAAAAGGGGAAAAATCTCCCGGGGAGATGTCATTGAGAATATGAGAGAAGGGAAAAGAGAAAAAATTCCCGCGGAATTTCTGTTTAGAATCGGGCTGTATATATCTGCTACATAATAAAATGTAAAAAAACATTATATAAAGTTTCGGCCATTTTTTTGGCCGAAACTGAACCATTTATTTGGGCCGAAACCGAATATTCGGTCGGACATTAGTATAAACGAAGGTCTACTAACAGTAGTACCCGCCACAGAATAGTATAAGATGCTTGTTCAGATGTCATCTCAATGCAACGCATACACTTTGTAGTAGAAATATTTACAGAAGAAAACAAGAGCTGACAGTATTAAACTGTGGAGATTTTATTAAATTAAAATATATTTATTAACAATTTGTTGTATTAAGCAAAACCCGCCGAGTGGCACTCATTCCAAACATTCTCCATTTCTTCACTGTTTTCGTATCCATGGGATGCAATTACATATCTATAGTCCTCTGGAATTTTATATTTTGGTTTATAAAAACAAAACATAGCACAATGAGTGAGCAATAATTTGGTTTTCATAGCAGCTATTCCCATAAAGATATCGTCAAACCTAAACAACTGTAAGCGCATACTCATTTGGTACACATCGAATAATGCACTGCGGGAAAGTACAAATGCACCCGCCGTGATGTACGGAGGCCACTTATCAAATGGATACTCGTTTAATGCCACATACCACTTGCTAAATGTATGCCTGTGTGGTGCCGTTTGAAATACGAAACCGGCAAACAGTTTCTCTTCCGTTGTAATATTTTCTTTTGCGCTTTTAGCGGTTGCCGAGTAATGCACTTGCTGAGTTATGAAACGCAACAAGTTTTTCGTGGAAACAAAGTAATCATCATCAACAAACATAAAGTATGGACTATTGTGACAGTGCTCTAAAACCCATCGCATTCCTACTAAAGTTTTTAAAGTATTATTAAAATACGAGTCATGAAAGTCTGCTTGCATAATATCGCCGTTTACTATTGCTTCCAAGTGTATAGACTGCATTTCTTCCGAACTGGAACTCGTACCAACCAGGAATACACGCTTTATAGCTGCATCCGAAATCCGTTCTTCAAACCCCCACGTTCGGCGAATAGTGGCTCGACGCTTTCTATTACGAACTGCTGATTTAATGAGAAACGTTATTTTGGGAAATGTAGAGATGTCATCACACTTCCGTTGAATGTTATGGATAAACACAACACCTTTAACACTTTTGGCCGATCCACCGCACGGTTGAAATTGACGAATTGTTTCGTTCTCCATTGGATAGTGAAAATGTTCTTCATAATGCAGTTCAAAGAAGTGCGTGAAGACTCCACACACATCCAAAAGATAAAATGTTATTCCAATCGCAACACACTTTATAGCATGTTGGAAAAATGGCGTTTTCATATTTTATCCACATCTGTAGACTTAGGGAGGGCAAAATTAATGGAATGAATAGCGTTAATCGATTATTTATTTTTAAAAAGATTTAATGGAATCGAATTCCACGTTCCGATTAATCGATTAGTTGCCTATTAATCGCGAAATTGCCTTCGAATCGTTTGAGCATTGCTGCCACACTCAAATCGCTTGAATATCTTAAAATGCCCGCAAACTTGCCAATGTAACCATCACTTTATTTCACAGCACTGATTACGAAAATTAAACCACATCACTAGTTGCGAAAATTTGGCGCGTATACCAAGGGAAACTAGCGCTAGTGCACTTTGAGTAAGTTTTTATTGGTTTTTCGCTAAATTTACTGCAATTTTTCAATCTCGACAGGTTTTCGTCGCTTCTCCGCTATATTGTAAATACGGCATCACATCCCTTTGCGTCACCGATTGCCTTTTATTCGGTTAAGTGTGCATTGTAGGTGAAGAAAGTTTGTAACTTTCAAATTGCTTAATAATTAAAATGTTATTCCTAGATACTTTTTCATTAGCATTCGTCGTGCTTTCCGTGCAATATCCTGCCTTGTAGCTTATGAAATTACTTTTTCTTTCTTTCCCTTTATTTGATCATAAAAAAAAAGAAAAACAAAAAATAATCGAAAATGGCGATTAATCAATGAATTCCGGTAATTACAATTATTTTAATGGCCTTGCAATTAATCATTTGATACATTAATCGATTAGTAAATATTTTTTGCCATCCCTATGTAGACCGGAACAAGGACTAGTGATAAGCCACATAAGTAAATATTCGATACTTTCATCGGAGCCTACTTCGGGCCGATTTCACAGGGGTAGGCTGACCACAAGGCAAATTTATAGGGTAGTGGCAGCACGACGGCTGATTAAACTTTGTTCTTGTTGATTATGGGCGAAACGGCATGCTGAATGTCAAAATGGCCGCAGCATTTGTGGCTGCTGAATGGCTCATGACTTTTTTTTACTAGCCGATTTTGACAAGCAGCATGCCCAAGGCACTAACAAAATACATGGGGTTTTTCTTGTTGCCGTAGTGCTATCACCTAATTAATACACCTTCGCTGACCATTTACAGACGGTTAAAAGAATAAACAGAATCAGAATTTCGCAACGAAAATATTCGTCAGACGACAGTGTCGTGAAATTCGTCCGATGAAAGAGAATCGGAAAAAATTCGCATCAGCTGTTCCGGAAAGAATCATCCCTACAAAAAACACACAATTGCGTTAATATTTTCAAATAATCAAAATCATAAATATAATGTGTATCATGACAAAAGCGTGCCTGATGGTGAGGCAACGCCTTCGAAGAAGATGATAGGTGCGGCCAGTGAATTTGACCAAGACACAGCTGGGTTTACACATCACTTGCTTCTCGCAGTTGAAAGCAGTGACTATGTGAATTTCACACCATTTTTTGCTTCTTCCGATCGTCCGATAGTGTACGGGTTTTTGTACCCAAACATTTGCACAGCACCGGTTACCAGTCAATTGTTTGCATCTTAAAGTGATAACTTTTCGTATTTGCTGTAAATATAGCGTTGCGAACCACATTGTTTTACTGGTCTAAGTAATTTTGATTGTAACCCGTACCAACAAAAAGCAGAAATAAATTATTTCATACGCTAAAGTCAGCAGATATTCGGTTGCTTTTTCCTTCAGTTCATGTCTCATTGAGTTTGCCGTTTCTAGTGCAGCAAGAAACAGTGATGGCAAGTTGAACTCTTTCAAACGCAGAGCTGCAACTCAAGCAATGCAAACGTTAAGGCTTTGAGGGCAGTCAGCAAAAACTGAAGTAAAATCATATTAAAACACGAGGCAACATACTTATGACGTTTTTCAGCAACAACGTTTTTTTGCAATCAATTTCCTATAAACGTACTACAGAATGAAAACCAAAACAAACCAATTATTTTATTTGCAAATAAAAATCGAACGCACCAGCAGCCCTTGCCCTGGCTTTTGTATAGAGAATTTTCTTTACGAACCCTAATCAACTCTGGGGCCTGGTTTTACCGAATTTGCGACTCTGGGGCCTGGTTTGACCGAATTAGCAACCGTGACCCCTCTCAGTTTCGCGTCATATAGTCATTGGTTGAAAGCGAGTAATGAACATTTCTTTATCACAACAAGGATGACTGTTGCTGAATTCCAAGTCCTCCTCTGTCTTTTGAGGGAAAAGCTGCATCGAACTTCGAACAGGAAAGCAAAAAATGAAGAGACACGCTTGGGTATTACGCTCATGTAAGTACACACAAAATAGCTTGAGCTTAGCTAAATGATTATTACATATATGTATATACAAGCTGGCCCTGAAATCTAACCAAATTCTTAACCCTTTTCCAAGAAATGAAGAGCACGTTTTTATAATTTCCCGATTCGTGAAGTAAAAAAAGTGGAAAACACGTGTCAAATTATTCCTAACTAAGAATACTTCCACCAAGTTTGAAGGTAATCGGCCCATTAATTCATGTTTTTTCACAATTTATCCACACAAACTTTTAACCCGTCGCACACTGGGGTAATTCATGCCGATTTTGGCGATTAATTCACCCGGACTATTAGACATGAAAAGTATTAGGTTTAGTTAATTATACATAAAGAAGTAAAAAATAAATGTATTTGAACATACTTTAGTGAATTTTTTTTTATTTATGACCAAAAATGCAAAATTGTTACAAAAGGGTATAAGTTAAGACTTTCCCTTGCAACCCCTTCAGCCCACGCAAATTTCACTGAGCACAATGATGCCATCACAATGTCAACAACGGATCAATTACAGTTCAACGCCCGATCGACTGCGCCGCACGCGCATCCGTTCTTCCACTTTCCACACAAATTTCGCTGATCGCAATGTTGCCATCATAATGTCAACAGGGAAGTAAGTAAGTTCCAGTCTGTAATCAACTTTAAAAGAAGCACATAGTGCTGTTAAAATAAAGGACTCAAATAAAATCAAATTTGATTCTTTTAATTGGCGCCCGAGCAGGGACCGCGGTCAAGTTCAAATCGCGGAAAATTTCTTTAAAACTTGTGAAAATTTTGAATTTGGCCCCTTAGTAGTGAAAACGAAAGGGACGGACTGTACTGTCCAGCCAACCAAAAGCATAAAAATTATTAACATTTAATACTACAGTGAACGTAACTAAGTAATAAGTGGAAAAATTTTAAAAATTTGAATGAATTAAATTAACAGAATGTTGAACTAAACAATAATCGGAAAAATCTATAAATGAATTAAAACATCGGAACGAGAAACTTGGTAATAAGCGAAAAAAAAAATTTTTTTTAATTTTGAATGAATTAAAACAACAGAACGCTGGAACTAAGCAACAATCGTAAAAATTTATAAATGAATTAAAACAACGGAACGTTGAAACAAACCGATAATCGGGAAAAATTAAAAAAGTAAAATTTAAATAAACTAAAGCAGAGGAACGGCGAAACTAAGCGATAAGTGGCAAAAGTTAAAGTTAAAACCTTAACGAACTAAAGCAGCAGAACTTCAATTAGAAGCGGAGGGACAATTGACAGAAGTTAAAAGCCAAAGCATCTGAGACCAGCAGGCGGCAGCGGTAACAAGCGACAACAAGCGAGATACTCGTACTTGGGGGAATAGACGCAGGAAAGCACGGAGATGTTGCAGCAACAGGAATTTCGCGTACTGTGAGAACAGACCTTTCTTTGTGTCCCTTTAATATAAAAAGAAAAAAAAAACTTAATTAAGTAAATTCAATAATCGAGATAGGCATAATTTAGAACTCGTTTCGAGTGCTAATTTTGTAATTAGGGTAAAGAACGGGCGAGAAAAAAAAATAAACCTGAAAAAAGAAACACAACTCATAAAATGAGCCAAGAAGAATAAATAGCCGCGACTTTGTCAAGGCTAAGTTTGCAGGCATCCTATACTAATACTACAAGTACTAACACCTCTTCACTATCCACTTTTACTGTTAATCAAAAGAATGAATTGATCAGACTAGTAACCGAGGCAGTGTCCACTATCCTAAATCCTAGGCCAGAAGAGGAGGAAGAACAGACAATAGACTTCAATGTAAACATCGACGCATCTGAAAGAGTACCCGATGTCGTGAAATGCCTGAGGAAATTTTCAGGGAAACCAGGGGAATTCAGCTCGTGGAGAAAATCTGTTGATAGGATACTCTTAATGTACGGACAAAACAAGGACACACCTAAGTATTTTGCTATATTACATACCATTAGGCACAAAATTGTAGGGGAGGCAGATGCAGCACTCGAATCCTACCGTACCCCATTGAATTGGAATAGGATAAAGAAATGCCTGATGCTACATTATTCTGATAAGAGAGACGTCAGCACACTTGAATATCAGATGACGACACTGGCTCAACGTGGTAGTTCCGTCGAAGAATTTCACCCGCAGGTTTACCAGTATCTTTCCTTAATCTTAGATAAAATTGATTGTCTGGAATTGGGAGAGGAAGCATTGACTGCCATGACAGTAACTTACAGGGAGAAAGCACTCGACACATTTGTAAGGGGTCTAAATGGATCCCTACCCAGCCTCCTAAGCGTAAGAGAGCCAACCAGCTTACCCCAGGCTCTTCACACGTGTTTGAAGTTAAGTAACATGAACTACAGAACAAACCACGGAAACAATGTTAACCGTATGCCATCAAATAACAAACCAACTAACTACTTACCACAAAGGGCTTATCCACAGAGACCACAGCTTCGACCTTTTTACCCAGAGCTCACAAATTTGTCGCACGGACAGTTCCCCAGAACTGGTCCTTTCCCCAGATACGGACAAGATCGTCCCTATGTCACACAGCAACACCACGTCACGCCACAAACCAATTATTTTAGACCACCTCTTCCACCTAAACCACCAGTTCCCATGCAGGTGGACCGCTCCCTACAGACGAGACAAATTAACTACCAGAACAGGCCATTGTACCCTCAACCCCAAAGGTTGGGTCAGCAAAAGCAACAGACGTTCAATAACAGACCACCTCAATTTGATAACTATCAAGTAAATAAACGACCACCTTCACAAACGATGCAACAGCCTAGCAAAATACCGAGGGTTTATAATACCGAAACAATGGAGACTATCCCCACGGCTTATGACAATGAGGTAGATGAATATACTGAGGAATATTATACAGATTAGCAAATCAGAAGAAGTCGAAAGTGACGACCTTTCTAACGATGACATTAATTTTTTAGATTAAATGCTTCCTCATTACCATATTTTCGTTATAAAATGAGAAATGGCAATGAGCTGAAATTTTTGTTAGATACCGGCTCCAATAAAAATTATATTAGGCCAAATTATATTAGAAATCCCATTCCGAATAAACCCATTTTTGCACATTCCGTTGGTGGACCAGTCAGAATTTCTCATCACGCAAACATCGACATTTTCGGCCATGAAATAGGAAAACTAAAATTTCATATCTTACCCAATTTAATGACTTTCGATGCCATAATAGGAAACGATACTATGAAGGATTTAAACGCAATAATTTTAACAAACAAAAACTATTTCACACTGCTCAATAAACACCGATACCCCATTCACCAGTTGCAAATGAATTCCATTGCGCATATCATGCTACGGCTAAACCATCTTAGCTCCGAAGGCAATAGAAAATTAAACCAACTTTTTAATTCCTGTCCAAATTTATTCTCCGAACCAATAAGAAACTTACCTATGTCACAGACGTAAAAGCCGAAATTAGAACAAATAGCGACAGACCAATATACTCCAAAACGTATCCGTACCCAATGCCTCTGAAGAAAGAAATAGACAGACAAATAGGATGGCATTATTCGCCCATCGAAGTCTCCCTATAACTCTCCGGTATGGATTGTACCAAAAAAACAAGACGCTTCAGGACTAGAAAAATTTCGTATGGTAATCGATTATCGTAAGTTAAACGAGGACACCATACCAGATAAATATCCTATTCCGGATATCACCACTATTTTAACCAATCTAGGAGCGAACAAATATTTCTCCACGATTGATCTTAAAAGTGGATTCCACCAAATTGCGCTCAACGAAGCAGACATTGAGAAGACTGCCTTCTCCATTGCTCATGGGAAATTTGAATTCACGCGACTCCCATTCGGGCTTAGAAATGCTCCTGCTATTTTTCAACGCACCTTAGACGATGTGCTAAGAGAACACATCGGTGTGCGTTGCTACGTCTACATCGATGATATCATCATCGTTAGCAAAAGCAAAGAAGAGCATTTTGATAATCGATAGATAATTGAAGGTTCAATTTGATAAATGCGAATTTATTAAGGAGGAAACCGAATTTCTCGGCATCATAGTCGGGCAAAATGGCATTCGCACTACACCCAGAAAAATAGAAGCCATAATAAAATTCCCGCGCCCTAAGAATGTTCATGATCTACGGTCCTTTTTAGGAATGACGGGACATTATCGCAGGTTTATAAAAGCATACGCGCAAATCGCGAAACCTCTCACCGAAATACTAAGAGGAGAACTAGGAAGAATTCCCAAAACTCTGTCTAAAAAGACGCAATTGACGTTCACAGCGCAACAAGTAGAAGCTTTCGAGCAATTGAAGAATTGTTTGACATCAGATGATGTTATGCTTCACTATCCTGATTTCGAAAAAGCTTTTGAGCTCACCACCTACGCTTCTAGCTACGCTTTAGGCGCCGTACTCTCGCAAGACGGCAGGCCGATCTGTTTCCTTTCAAGAAACTTAAGCAGAGCGGAAGAAAGTTTTGCAGTTAACGAGAAGGAAATGCTTGCAATAATTTGGGCGTTACAGGCCCTTAGATGTTTCCTCTACGGAGCAAAAAAAGTCAAAATTTTCACCGATCATCAGCCATTAACCTTCGCTCTTAGCAACAAAAACACCAATGCCAAAATGAAGAGATGGAAAGCGCAATTAGAGGAGTACAACCACGAACTCATTTACAAGCCAGGCAACACAAACATAGTAGCTGATTCACTCTCACGACCACCAACATCCAATATAAATTCAATAACTGTTCACAGCAGTGACAGTTCTCCCGAAAATTTGATACCCTCTGTCGAAGCCCCTATTAATGTGTTCAAAAATCAAATCTTCATCTCTGAAGAATCTCATGCTTCATATAAATTCGAAATAATTTTTCCTACATACCACAGACATATCATAACAGAGAGAGCCTATTCCGAAGAATCACTAAAATCACTTTTAAGGAGATACCTGAATCCATCGGTAATAAACGGAATTAAAACCACAGAGCCAATAATGCTAAAACTCCAAACAATTTATCCCCATAATTTCGCTAATTACAAGATCCGTTTCACGCAACTAATGGTAGAAGATATTACAAACGCAGAACAACAAGATAGGATCATAATCGAAGAACATAGCCGTGCTCACAGAAATGAAAAAGAAAATAGACTACAAATTTTAGAAAAGTATTATTTCCCAGCTATGGCAAAAAAAAAATTAAGAAAGTCGCAAAATTATGCAAAATTTGCAAAGAAAACAAATACGATCGCCATCCAAATAATACAACATTAGGCGCTACACCCCTACCAGAATACCCAGGTCACACGATTCACATAGATATTTTTTCAACGGATAAACACAAAGTACTTACATCCATCGATAAATTCTCAAAATTGGCTGTATTAAGGAAGATAGATGGGAAAAGCATTGAAAGTATTAAAAAACCGTTAAGGGAAATAGTTTTTTTACTTTGGAGTTCCGAAAGCAATAGTTTGTGACAATGAGAAAACATTTAATTCCCAACCAATAAAATTCATGTTAGAAAACGAACTCAACATAGAAATGTTTACAGGACCACCCTACAAATCCGAAGTGAACGGACAAATAGAGAGATTTCATTCGACCCTATCAGAAATCATGAGATGTTTGAAACAGGAACACCCCGATAAGAATTTCGATGAACTAGTAGAATGGTCAGTAAACGAGTACAATCATTCCATCCATTCCGTCACAGGGAAGAAACCTGTCGACCTTTTCTTTGGCAGACCTACTTCGTCCAACCTGGATAATCGTGAACAGACTAGAGAAAAAAAATTTGGGAAAATTAAAGGAAAAACAAGACAAAGATTTACTGTACCACAATAAAAATAGACAAAAAGTAATTAGCTATGAGGTAGGAAATAAAATTTTCATTAAACAAAATAAGAGATTGGGAACTAAACTTTCCAAAAGATATAAAGAAGAAATAGTTAAGGAAAATAAACGCTCCACCGTTACAACACAATCATCGAGGATGGGCAAGGGAAAATCCAAACTGGGACCTATAGGATTATGCATGTCATCAACCTGACAGAATATGCGGCAATTATAGACGACGTAAACAACCAATGCAGCAAGAATATCCCGACATCCCACCCATTGCATCCCTTCATAACGGAAGAAATCAGCAACATCAATATAACCATTAACAATATCCTACCTAAAAGTAGAAATAAACGATCCCTAAATTTCATAGGATCAGCGTGGAAATGGGTCGCTGGCAGCCCTGACCACGATGACCTTGTAGCCATCAATAACAAATTTGAAGAAATAATAGGAAATAATAACCAACAACTAACAATAAACCAGAATCTCTTTGAAAGAATTAACAATATTACCCAAATAAGCAATTCAATAATAAAAGCCGTAAGAAATAGTAATGAATTCCAAACCACACTAATACTTCAATGTAAATTTAAAATCGATATTGTAAAAGAAGAAATAGAAAACATCAACAAAGCTATTCATTTAACTAAAGCTAACATCATTAATTCTTTCATATTGCCAAACCAAGAAGCTCACAAGATAAATAACATTTTTTTGGAAGAAAACATCCCATTCAATTCCTTAGAAGAATCTCTAAACTTTGCGAACATTCAAATTGCCCAAAAACAAAACGTGTTAATCTACTTATATTGTAAAAATACCTAAAACAGGAAAGGAAATTTGTGATTGTATTATGGTGAAACCTTTGAGCAGAAATGAAACTATTCTAAAAATAAATTTCGAAAAAATATTTAAATGTAACGGAGAGTACTATGGGATGGAAAACGATTGTAAGACAATAAATGAAATAAAAATCTGCAAGCAGGATCAAATTGTCAAACTAGAGAACGAAAATTGTTTAAAAAACTTATTAGAAAATAAGGCATATGATTGCATTGTAACAAACACGGATCATATCCAATATCCAAGAATTGAATAATGGGCTAATTTTGCTGAATAATTTTAATGGAAATATCACCACTAACAACAACACAAAAACTTTAAGGGGATCATATCTGATAAGATTTTTTTATTAAACCATACAAATTAACAATTTAAATTTTACCGCTCTAGAAGCACATAGTTTGAGACCTTTGCCTGCATTGCTCCAGCACTCAAATTCTCGTTCAGAATTTGAGGAAGTGCTATCGTTGGAATTTATGAAGAAGATGAACATTAAAAAAATTAGCTCCCTGAACTTGCTAGTGAAATCCAGCATGGTCACACATTTCGGACTTTTAGCTTTAATTATCACCACAATTGCAATTTTAAAATGTAGGAAACGTAGAAGCTCGGAAGTTATCATTCAAAGTACGATACCCCCTCAGATGGCAAGGAATGATATAAAGAAGTCTCCGAGGCACAAAAGTCTGAACGACATTCCATTTTTTTGAACCAATCGGGGACGATTGGAATTTCGGAGGGAGGAGTTAAGACTTTCCCTTGCAACCCCTTCAGCCCACGCAAATTTCACTGATCACAATGTTGCCATCACAATGTCAACATCGGATCAATTACAGTTCAACGCCCGATCGACTGCGCCGCACGCGCATCCGTTCTTCCACTTACTTTGCACACAAATTTCGCTGATAGCAATGTTGCCATCATAATGTCAACATTGGATCAATTACAGTTCGACGCCCGATCGACTGCGCTGCACGCACAGCGCTTACTAAACAATAACGCGCAAATCCAAAGTGCTGACAAGGCAAGTAAGGCAGGCTCAGGCGTAGCTTACCAACTAAGCAGGGTAGTAAGTTCCAGTCTGTAATCAACTTTAAAAGAAGCACATAGTGCTTTTCAAATAAAGGACTCAAATAAAATCAACTTTGATTCTTTTAATATATATACAGAATTCCTAGCTTATTTATTAATTACCATCGGAATCATCATCGTATTCACCCACGCTTTTACCTTCGCATCCATCGTTATCATCATCACCATCATTGTTCATATCATCGCGTTATTTTTCCGCAATTATCAACAAATCCAATGCTTCCCTTGGCATGCGCGTAACTGCTTTATGCGGCAATTTCGTTTCTGTCGATATAACGGGATCAGAACTTATAAGCAGTCTGTTTAGAACGTCTTCGTTGGTTTTTTCTCGGCTACTTTTTCGAGAAAAATATTCCCTGAAAGTCTTAAAATCTTCATTTCTCGCTTCCTACGCTTTTTCAGATAATTCACCGATTCGCAACAAGGCGTGAGCTATGACCTCTGGTCCATTAATTAAATATATATGAACAGTCGTAGGCATGTTATACCAGGGATAGTACTCAACGAAAGATTTGGCACAATTTAAGGCAAAGAGTTGGTCATTATGTAATAAAGACTTTGACGAGTATACCAAATAATATTGGATTTCGTTCCTACATGAAAACAATCACCTTTTTAATATCTTGAAAAAGTAGTAATTTGCAGTTACCCTTTACCGAATTAGTTTAATGCACATCACTGCGGTTAATTCAATCGATTACACATAAGTAATACAAACAATAACAATGCCCAATACTGCAACTTCTGATAAATAAGGTCAGTTGACCTAGTTTTGCACACACCCTACAACAAAGACAAATGAAATAATTCAAGATATCGAAATTTTATTTGGTTCTGCGTCATTTGAGATGATTTTGTATTGTGTTTCATAAATATTGTAACGATGAGGCATGGTGTTGCTGTGCTATGCGTGAATGCTTTTACGAGCATACTTTTAGGCACGCACTTTAGAGTACGGCAAACTTGCTATAATTCCAATATGGCAAGGATGGTTCGCGAAAACATGGTTAAACTCGAGCAGCTGAAAGTGGACCAGCTGAAGAAGGAACTGGCTGCCTGGAATTTGCCGACTGCTGGCAAAAAGGTAGAGTTGCAGCTGCGCTTGCGGGAGGCGTGTGAATCACGAGGCATCGATTGGGCTGCGCACGAGTTCGGAACGCAGGAGCTAGAGGCGTCGGCCAAAGTGGAGGAATCGCCTGCGGGTGCTGCGTCGATGAAAAATACGGCTGCAGCGGCTGCGCCGCCACAAGCCATGGACATGATCCAGCTAATGGTCGCAATGAAAGGCATGTTCGAGGCTTTCAACCGGAAAATGGAAACTGCGAATCGAGAAATGGCCGCGAAACTGGAAACTACGAATCAGGAAATTTCGACAAAAGTCGAAACGACAAATCAACAAACAGTTAAAATGGAAACGGCGAACCGAGAAATGTCAGAAAAACTTGAAATTGCAAATCGGGAGTTGTCCAGCACGCTTCAGGAAAATTCTGCGCGCTTGGAGCAGAAGGTGGAGAAAATTTCAGACAGGATTAATGTGAAAGTCGAGCACCTGGAGCCACGAGTAGAACATTTAGACAAACGAGTTCACAGTCTGGAGGATTCGGTGAACAGAAAGATAGACGAACGGCTTAGAGAGGTACAGCCACGAGAATGTTTGCCGCCGGTTTCGGAAAGTTTTGCCACCCGAACAGAAGTGCCTACTTATGATGGTGTTACGCCGTTCGTTACATTTAAACTGCAATTCGACTTGGCTGCTCTGGAAAATCAGTGGACCGATATCAGGAAAGGTCGCAGATTGGCACTGGCGCTAAAAGGCCTTGCGGCTGAGGTAATTAAATCGGTTCCGGAATGTTCGAGAAGTAATTACGAGGCCGTCATGAGAGCGTTGGCAGCGAAGTACAGCAACGAGCACAACAGAACGCTGTAGTACTGTGAGTGAGCTGACGAACCGCAGGCAAAGAGCCAACGAGGCGCTGCAGACATATGCAGCAGACATTGAGCGGCTCGTACAGTTGAGCTACCCGAAATTCGGCGCTGATGATCTCGAGAGGATGAAGATTGAGTCGTTTATTGAAAGTCTTCATGATCCGGAGACACGTCGCAGTGCGTTGATGATGGGCAAGCTGACATTTAAGGAGACGGTGACCAGCGCGATGACATATGAGGCGACAGGGATTGGGGGCACTCGGTATGCACCTGCAAGGATACGCCAAATCCAGCCGGACAGCGACATTCCGATCCAGGCCATAAGCTCAGAGACAACGGTCAGGCCACGGGTTGTTTGCTGGGCATGTGGCAAGCAGGGTCACATAGTACGAGACTGCCGTCAACGAAAAAGGCGTTCCCGTTCTCGATCGCAATCGCCTGAAGCGAGGAATACTGACAATCGAGGCTCAGCCAACAAGCGCAGGGCTGAGGACGAGGAGTCGTTAAACTAAAAAGGGTCAGCCCAAAGGGGCGTGAGCTGATCCCCACAACCTGCTGCCCCACCGTCCTTGTCTCGCAGTTGAAACGACAACCCAGCAGCTTGACGATTGAAGGAAAGATAGATGGAAAGTTGTTTGTGTTGACACTGGATACTGGCGCGTCATATTCGATCATAAAAAGGAAGCTTCTGAGGAATTGGGAACCATTGCATGGCATACAACTGAGGACTGCGACTGGCGAGCGTGCGCCGGTAAGAGGAAAAGTTCCAAAAACGATTGCTATCGGCACCAGCAGCCTGGAACACGAGTTCATCGTCGCGGATATAATGGACGACGTGATTATCGGCGTGGATTTCATGATTGGGCACGGTTTTACGCTGGACCTGAAAGAAAATGTGCTGAGGTATGCCAACGTTGAATTCCCCCTGCACACCATATCATATGAGCGAAGCGTGGTGGTAAGGAAAGTTGTCTCATGTCAGCACCAGAGGATACCAGCGAATTCCGCGGCGATTGTGTGGGCAAAGGTGGATGGGACAAGTCGGCTGTGGGTTGTAGAAGCACCAAAACAAGGATACGACAACATAATTATCGGACGTACATTAGTGGAACCCAAAAATGGCAAAATACCAGTCAGGATGCTCAACCCACTTAACACACCCAGATATGTTGGGAAAGATGCGGTCATTGGCGAGTGTAGAGAGGCTAAAGCCATTGTCAATTGTGAAAGCAGTCCACCCGGAGGAAGTAAGAAAAGCGGTTCTAACATGGACGCCATACCGCAGGAGAACCAGTGGAGCAGCGAATTGACAGCCGAGCAGAAACAGAAGGATGGGCCAATATTTGCAGCATAAGCGGGTGGAAGAACAGCCATAGTGAAGCACAACATCGACACCGGAAGTGCGAAACCGATCCGCCAACCGCCAAGACGAGTTCCTCTGGCTAAGAGGGAAGAGGTCACAACTTTGATCGAAAACATGGGTAAAGAAAAGCCTTCGTCAGGCCCTTGGTGTACGCCGGTCGTGCTAGTCAAGTACCCGTGCAGTACCCGGTTTTGTGTGGACTATCATAAGCTTAATGACGTAACCAAAAAGGACAGTTATCCACTACCTCGGATCGATGACACCCTGGACACGCTGTCAGGCACACAGTGGTTTTCCACACTCGACTTACGCAGCGGCTATTGGCAGGTGGAGCTGGCAGACAAGGACAAGGAGAAAACGGCTTTCAGTATTGGCGACGGTTTGTGGCAGTTCACCGTCATGCCGTTTGGCTAATTTTTTTTTTCACTCAAGAAACGCGCAGGGGATGACCCCTATTAATGCGAAGCATTGCGTTGGTTCAGAAAGGATATAAGGGTTAGGAGATAGGGTTTTGAGAGAAGTGGTTATGGACTCTCGACTTGAACCCATCGAGATCATAAGTGCTGGGGAAAATATCCGCAGGGAGACCATTCCACAACCGCGATGTACGGGCCAGAAACGAACTTTCTCTGCAGTGCGTAGTGCGCTGAACCATCGTTTCAACGTGGAATGCATGAGCGCCAGTGTTCAAACGGGTTGCCCGGGGGATACTCGGAGTGACGGCAACAAGCTGCTCATCTCCACTGAGCAATTACCGAAAAAGTATCGGTAAAATAACACCACACATGCCACGTTTCGACGATGTTCCAAGGAGTCAATAGAGCTGGATGCCCTACTGTCCCCTATAAGCTTGATCGCACGGTTTTGCACCCGGTCCAGGAGCTCCAAATGGGTTTTTGAAGCCCCCGCCCATAGGTGCGAGTTAAACTCTATTTTAGGTCGGATATAGGTGGTATACATAATGCGGAGATCAGACGGAGTGAAATATTTTTTGCACCACTTTAGGAAGCCGAGGCACTTGGCTGCTTCTTTCGACACGCCAAAAATATGATCGTTCCAACGAAGATCGTTCTTAATGGACATGCCCAGAACATCAAGAGCTGCCGATTCCGCAATACTCACACCATCCATAACCAGGGACGTGTTGGGATGTGGTGAGACTCGCTTGTGGGATAACAGGCAACATTGGGTCTTGCGAGGATTAAAATCGACCCTGTTCGCTTGACCCCACTTGGAGATTGTTTGTAGGTCGCTATTAAGTGTGTCATTCATACGGCGCCGTTCTCTCTCAATCTCCACAGAGCTGGGGCGCTTTCTGAAGGAGTATGAATGACAAATGGTGCTGTCATCCGCAAATGAGTAGATGGGATTCTTCGTCGACGACAATAGGTCGTTGATGAAGATAAGGAAAAGGGTTGGAGAAAGGACCGAACCCTGCGGCACTCCCGCGCTAAGGGAATGCTTTTCCGAGGCTATGCCGTCTATTACAACACGAATAGAGCGATCATAGAGGAAGCTCGTAATCCAACGAGAGAAGATACTACCGGCGCCATAAGCAATCAATTTAGACACGAGTGCTTTATGCCACACCCGGTCAAAGGCCTTAGAAATATCCAATGCAACAACCTTGCTTTCACCGCGGTTTAAAATGCTATGGTTCCATTTTTCGGTGAGGACCGCCATAAGGTCTCCCGTCGATCGCTGTCTTCGAAAGTCGTATTGGCGGTCACTTAGCAGTCTATTGTGCTCCAGATATTTCACAAGGTTGAAGTTTACAATGCCTTCCATTACTTTGGAAAGCACTGAACAGATTGCTATAGGTCGGCAGTTCGCAGGGTCAGTAGTCTTGCCTTTTTTAGGAACTGGTTGAACATTTGCCACCTTCCAACATGTCGGAAATACACCTGTGGTGCATGACATATTGAAAAGTTTACGTAATGGACAAGCCAGTGAGGTAGCGCACTTTTGCAAAACAAGGGCTGGAATGCCGTCCGGCCCTGAAGCCTTATTTATATCGAGATTTGCAAGCACTCTTTTAACTACCCGTGTCCGAAAATGAATTTCTGGCATAGAGCAAGATACGTTTTCGACTACGGGCAGTGGTTGATCGCTGGGGGGCAGAGAGGAATTCTCTGCGAAAATTTTAGCCAACAAATTAGCTTTATCAACCGAGTGAGTGATGATTTGATCATTGTTAAGAAGAGTTGGGATTAAAGACGATGTTTGGTTCTTCACCTTCTTAACGAATGACCAAAAGTTCTTACTACCACGCTGGCATTGAAGAACTTTTTTCCTTTGGCGCTGTTCGTGCAGAACCTTTTGGCGCCTTAGGATGGCATTGCATCGATTTCTAGCCTGTTTACGCAGCTGTTCAGTGGCGGCATTTTTATTTGCCTGCCATGCTCTGAAAGCTTCCTCTTTAGACCTGACAGCAATTCTGCATGTCTCATTAAACCAGATATTGTCCTTAGGTTTAATGCAAACCAGCTTATTAGAGATGAAGGACCGCATTCCTAATAATATAATTTCTTCAACCTTTTTGGCTGCGGCTTTTATGTTTCTATCAAGAAAACACAATTTCCAATTGAAGTGGGCGAAAAATTCATTAATTCCACTCCAGTTAGCTTTATCATACATCCACACTAGGCGCTTCGGGGCTAAGGGCGAAGCATTGCGGATAGAAGAGTATGAGAAAGACGCCAAAATGGTACAATGGTCCGAGTTTCCAAGAGGTGCGTGCATTTCAACATCATATTTTTCATGATGTGAAGTGAGAAAAAGGTCTAAAGTATTGAGAGCTTGCCCCGCAACGCAGGGGATATGCGTTGGTTCATGCACTATTTGAGTCAAGTTATTAGACTCGGCAAAGAGCTCGACAAATAAGCCTTCAGGAGTTGTGTGGCTGGAATGGCGTAGCCAATTGGAATTATGAATATTGAAATCACCAGCAACTACAATTTCACTATTCGGATACGATTCCAGAATATGGGAAATATAATCAGAGAGAAGATCAAACTTGTTATAAGTAAAATCTCTCCCTGAATTCGGGCTTCTATATAGGAAGCAGAATGTGCGACTGGATATTGAATTTAACCCACATGGAGCTAAATTCAGCATCCGTCGTGTATAGTTGCTGCTGGCACTGGTACGCAACATTACTGCACACATAAATGGCAAGACCCCTGTGGGGAGAGAATAATGGCAGTAAGTGGTACCCCGGGATGTGAAAATCCAGTGGATCAGCATCCTCACACACCTGGGTCTCACCTAGTGCCATTATGTAGGGTTTATGGAGGTTAACGTACGCGTAAGCTGCGAAAAAGTTCGCCCTAAGCCCGCGCACGTTACAGAAGGCTATGCGGAATTTGTCCATCACCATGGTCTGGATGGGCTAAAGATGGAGGAAAGTAGCTGGGAATGCGATCTGACGCACTAAGAAATTGATGATGCTCTGTGGTAAGTGTTATGCCTTTACTACAGAACAGTCAATGAACCACAAACAACACAACGCGAGCAGAGGTCAACGCGGCGGACGGCGATATCGAGGTAACGGCATTTGTGATTTTCGATTGCGTTTCGTATTTGATTTTATATTTATTACACAATTAGTTCACGCAAATATATTTGCTGGCACACGCGGGGTAGCAGACAGCGGGTAAGAAGACAAACACAATAGGCGGACGAACATTAATACACGCGCGAGACGGACAGAAACATTAAAAACCCGGGAGCACAAAACGGCACGTCTGCCCACGCGTAACTGTGTTGACTCTCTCCCAATCTAATGGAACGTGTGCTAAAAGGGCTGCATTGGCGGACGTGTCTGGTATACCTCGACGACATAATCGTGATGGGCAAAAGCTTCGACGACCACCTGGAAAAGCTTAAAGAGCTATTCGAGCGAATACAAAAAGCCGGGCTTAAACTCAACCCAAAGAAGTGTTCGCTGTTCCAAAAAGAGGTCAAGTATCTGGGTCATACGGTTTCCGCCCGCGGAGTACATAGGGATTAAGGCAAAATTACGGTGGTGAAGGAGTGGCCCCGGCCACGCAATCTACACGAACTCCGCAGTTTCCTGGGCTTGTGCACATATTACCGAAGATTTGTTCCTGGATTTGCGAACATAGCCTGCAGCTTGCACAAACTGACAAAAAAGAATCAAGCCTTCGAGTGGAGTGAACAGCAGGAGCAGGCTTTTGCACGACTGAAGGAAAAAATGTGCACTGCTCCAATTCTGGCCTTCCCCGTGCCCGGAGAGATGTTTGTGCTGGATACAGATGCAAGCGGGCATAGTATGGGCGGTGTGCTATCACAGATAATAGATGGCCAAGAACAAGTGATAGCATACTACAGCAAAATTTTGTCGAAACCTGAACGCAACTACTGTGTGACACGAAGAGAGTTGCTGGCAGTATTAGAATGCGTGAAACACTTCCACAAATACCTGTATGGGCAAAAGTTTCGCCTGCGCACAGATCATGCTGCATTGAAATGGCTACTGAACTTTAAAGATCCGGAAGGCCAATTGGCGCGGTGGATCGAGCGGCTGCAGAGCTACGACTACACTATAGAGCATCGCAAGGGTAGCAGTCATGTAAATGCCGATGCCTTGTCACGCCGTCCTTGTAAAACCGAATGCAGGCATTGTTCGCGAGCCGAAAGCAAAGAGCAGATAGTGGACGTCCGATTGGTAAAAGTTATGCCAGAGGAAGAGTGGTCTGCGGAGAGGATACAAAAGGACCAGCGCGAGGATACGGATCATGCAAAAATCATCGAAGGCAAGGAGCAAGGCGCACGTCCAGACCGGCAAGAGATGGCCGGTGAAAGCCCGATCGCGAAGGCTTACTGTTCACAGTGGCAAAGTCTGCGGCTGTCTGATGGCTGCCTATACCGCGAGTGGGAGATTGAGGATGGCCGGACCAGCAATTCCCTAATTGTAGTCCCGAAATGCAGGATCAACGAGGTGATCGAGGCATACCATAACGACTCCAGCGGAGGGCACCTAGGCATCACAAAAACTGTCGCCAAAATAAAAAGACGATTCTACTGGGTGAGATACCAGGAGTCTGTCGCCGATTGGATTAAGACCTGTGATCGATGTTCGGCTGCGAAAAGGCCGACAAGAAGATCTCGGGGCCGCATGCAGCAGTACAACGTGGGAGCGCCCTTCGAGCGAATTGCCATGGACGTCGCCGGGCCATTCCCACTTAGCACCCAAGGCAACAAATATGTGCTGGTGGTAATGGACTATTTTAGCAAATGGCCCGAAGTGTATCCTATTCCTAGCCAGGAGGCCACCACGGTCGCGGAAATGCTGGTAAACAACTGGGTGGCCAGATTTGGAGTTCCGCTGGAGTTGCACTCGGATCAAGGCCGGAATTTCGAGTATGTGGTATTTAAGGAAGTGTGTGAGCTATTAGGAATAAGGAAAACTCGCCTGTCCTTTACATCCCCAGTCCGACGGCATGGTGGAACGATTCAATCGGACGCTGGAAGAATATATGCGGAAAGTAGTAGGCAGAAATCAAAAGGATTGGGACACGCATATTCCGCTGTTCTTGATGGCGTATAGGTCAGCCCCGCACGATACGACATCACTCACCCCAGCCCGAGCAGTGTTCGGCACGGAGCTGAGGTTGCCTGCTGACTTGAAGTTCGGAGTGGTCAGCACGACGGAAGGCGCTGAGGACTGATTACGCAGTCAATAAGCGGTCGGAACTGGAAGAAATCCACCAGTTTATAAGGGACCGTATTCAACTGGTCAGCGATAAGATGAAAGCCAGATATGATCTACGGGCTAAAACAGCAGGGTTTCAAGAAGGCGATCTGGTAATGCTTTACAGCCCGCAGCGGAGGAAAGGTTTGTCTCCAAAACTTCAAACGTCGTGGAAAGGACCTTACAAAATCGTGACCAGGATTAGTGACGTGGTGTACAGGGTTCAACGCTGCAGCAACAGAAACGCCAGGTTGAAAGTAGTCCATTTGGAGCGCCTGGCGTCTTACTCCGGCGGAGCCTCGGCAGTTGTTCGGGACGAACAAGTCTAAGTGACGGGCAGTGTAACGATGAGGCACTCTGTTGCTGTGCTATGCGTGAATGCTTTTACGAGCATACTTTTAGGCACGCACTTTAGAGTACGGCAAACTTGCTATAATTCCGATATGGCAAGGATGGTTCGCGATGGTAATGAGCTGTGCGAGAATGGTCGAGCATTGTCCAATTGGAATGTGCGAGAACAGTCGGCGCGATAACCAGAAAGGTATAAAAGGCAGCAGTGTGCAGCGCAGAGGACAAGTCTGATTTGAACAAGCAAAGTAGTAACAAGTGTAGATACAAGCAAAGTGTAAATCTGTAAATAAAGCGATTGTTGGTTTGTGACTGCGTTTTGCGCTGAGTAATTGAAGTGGTTTTATTTTCAAGCACAATCCAAAACGAACTTAGAGAAGTCATTTTCGTAACAATATCTTAAAAACCAAAAATACTTACGTGTCGCGATATCCCGCCTTATATGTCGCTTAATATGCTGGCTAATATAAATCTAATATGCCGCCCCCCCGTAATGTAGGGTAAAAATCATAAAGCAATACTAAAAACCATACGTTGAACAACAACAAAACTAACATAAAACATTTCGCTTGTTGCTTTTCTCATATTTTTTGCATTCACATTTATTTCTTGTCTTTCCTTTCACGGACCGCGTGCATATTTTGCCAAGACTTCACATACAAAAATCGAAATGCTGCAAAAGCGCGCAACAATAGCGCAACTTTTTTTTCATAGAAAGTTGCTAGAATATCCACAGATTACGATTATGACAATATTTTAGGTGAACATTACTGAACAAACAACTATATGTCTATGAATAGGGTCAAAATAAAGCAATTTTTTTTTTAAATAACAAAAATACTTACGAACACTAAAAAAAATTAGTATTCTAATACTTAAATACCTGAACAAGAAGCCTCAATCATCACTTTTATGCTACTTTAAAAACTTGTAAAACAAGTTTGATTTAAATAATTGAAAAATTCACGTTTCACGTTGTGTGCACGCCAAATGAAAAGAAATGTCAACTTTTAGAGTGCTTTGCGGGAAAACGGTAAACTATTTTGCAACAACTCTTTCACGTAGTGATGCAGAATTTATCCACTTTAACCCGGTACCAAAAACATATCTGTATCTTTATTTTTCGTTTTTGAATTAATCGCCACTTTACTTATATATTACCCCAGTGTGCGTCGCTGACCCCGTCCGATTTTGATATTCGGAAAAATTAAAAACACGCATCGAGTTATTTTTCGTTTGAAGTACTTTCACCAAGTTTGAAGTCAAAAGGCTTGTTTCTCCATAAATACGTTTAACCTTCACACTGTCACTATTAACATACACTAGTCAGAAAAAGTTTGCGTACAGGCAAGTCAAAATTATGTTATCATCAATTTTGACTTCAAAAATGGGTTCTCTGTTTACCAAAACTTATCCACATTATTCATATATGCCTGAACTGCACTTTTTGATGTGTTTTAGATGCATTAAAACAATAATTTTCCATATATTGGTATTTATTGACAATATACTCACAAAACGGAGCAGAATAAGTTTGCGTACAAAACTAATTACGGGAATTTCCAGTTATGCTTTTCATTTTTATTTGGAAATTTGTATTCCATTGAACAGTAAACGGACTTGTAAATTATTTTTAAACGTATATGTGCTTAAAATTATATAAAAAGCAATAGAACCCAAGCGAAAAAAAAGGATAAAAGGATAATCTTACTAAATCTTTCCCAAATTGACAAAAAATTTCGTGAAATTAGAGACACTTTTGGAAGAGCACATTCGTCATTTTGAAAAGCCATCTTAAATTTCGAAAAAACCAGAAATTCTTGCTTCTTTGCTACGATCTGGCCATTTTCTTAAGCTACCCAAGCAATACGATTAGATTGTTTTGCGATCAGTGCATCATAATCTTAGGCTAGTTGCATCCAATATCTTCAGAAATGTACAGAAATATTTTATGAAACCCAGTAGCAGTGCCTTTATAAGAAAAGTCATGAAAAAACATATTTCCCCTACATAATAGCATGTAAGAAGCCCATATTTAGTTTAGTAACAAGGAGCACAGAATTTCTTTCGTGTCCATCAAGAGTCCATCAAAGAGTCTAGAAAACCGGACTTACGGGACTATGTGTTGTTATCTATGGAGTAGGAAGATTTATTATTCTCTGCATTCAATGCATCAACTAATTTGAAGATGATTCAGTTAATAACAAAAATCTGACATTAACAGTAAAGCATAGCATATGAGGGGGTATGGTATGGGCACAGATAACTCATCATGGTCCAGCGGCCAAGGAAAAAATGTGTCAAAAAGTTCGACAAATTTGGCCTCCGATAAGAGCTTTTTGGCCTCTAATGTCACTCACACAAACACCGCTTCACACGCATTGTGCTCTGTTTTGAGATACAGAAATATCCCTGCCAGACACGTCCCTGCCAGACACGTGTGATCGAAACTCCAACACATTTACAAAAATTCTCGGTGAAACTAACACATAAACATTTACAAAGGAAATTTTTAAGTATGTTCCATGCAAGCGGAAAAAAGAACTTTCAGTACGTTAAATTTCCCTGTATGAGAAAACGAGATGGCAATATATGTACATACGGCACGTGCCGTTATGACGCTTGCGCCCATGACGCAAATGTCAAATTGTGAAAAGTGAAACAAAAGTGTGTCAAAAGCAGGTCAGCGGTGGAAAAGTTAAAAAAAAGATAAGTACAATCGTTTATTCTTTTTGTAATAAATATGTTAATTACATTTTATATAAAGTAGATGAGAAGTGTATCAAAAAATTGTTTATCTAATGTTAGCGTTCTTTTCATTGAATCTTTGCAGATTGTGTTCAGCCCTAGCGCTCCTAACCTCAAAAATGTCGTGGACTGTGGTTAAATTGTATTTAATTATATTTTGAAAATTTTGAAATGTAAATGTAATTGTAATGTAAGTTTTCAAAACGAATTCAATTCAATTCAATTCCAAATTGATGATTTTTTAATAGTAAAAAACCTTTTATATAAAAATAAACATATGAAATAAGAAAATGCCAAGGCTTTTTCATTTTCAATCATCTGTGATAGGTTTATACGTCAAGTGTGATGCCGTTTGATATCACTGGTGAGAGAAATTTCATCAGCAGTGACTAATCACACGTGATTGGGATTTGATCATTGCTGATTACAGTGAGCGAGACAACTATATATTGGACCACGTTTTAAATCGCCTGTGTACGAAGGTGATGCAGAATCACATGTACACAAAAATACCCATCACATTTTTCACACTGCTAGTGGAAAAATGATGGGAGATTGTGATCAAAATTTCATCACATGTGATTGTCATATGATTGATCAAATGATGGTCACTGTCCTTGCAGGGGTGTGATCGAAACTCCAACATATTTACAAAAATTCTCGGTGAAACTAACACATTAACATTTACAAAGGAAATTTTTAAGTATGTTCCATGCAAGCGGGAAAAAGAAGTTTCAGTACGTTAAATTTCCCTGTATGAGAAAACGAGATGACAATATATGTCCATACGGCACGTGCCGTTATGACGCTTGCGCCCATGACGCAAATGTCAAATTGTGAAAAGTGAAACAAAAGTGTGTCAAAAGCAGGTCTGCGGTGGAAAAATTAAAAAAAGATAAGTACAATTGTTTATTTTTTATAATAAATATTTAAATTAAATTTTATTTAAAGTAGATGAGAAGTGTATCAAAAAAATTATTTACCTAATGTTAGCGTTCCTTTCATTGAATCTTTGCAGATTGTGTTCAGCGCTAGCGCTCCTAACCTCAAAAATGTCGTGGACTGTGGGTGAATTTCATTTCATTATTTTTCGAAAATTTTGAATAATTTCATTTTTTTGTTATGTAAGGGAGAGGGCTGGGTTGTGAACCGGATTTTGTTTTTTGGCTCTAACTTTTCACAGAATAAAGATATCGAAAAATCGAAGATACCGTTGGAAAGGTGAACATAAAACGCAACTTTGTTATGAAGACAGATAACCGTTTTTATTAAAATTTAACTCTCTACGTCCAATTTTCTAAGGACGTGATTTTTCGCTTTTCCAAAAAAGTGGCTGGGTTGTGAACCATCTGGCAAATCCCACTTAAAGTCGGAAAATACGAAGAAATCACCCATAATTTTTAAATAAGTTGAGAATTTCTTTAATCAGGAGGCCTCAAGAGGTGAAAAAAAGTTATAATGACGCCACTTAGGCCAAAAAATCGCAATGAATGCAAGTGCTCAATTTTTTTAATTTTCATCCTAATCGGTATCGCAATGTTTGCATGTGAAATACGAACGCGTTCTCACATTGGGCACTTCAAGTGAACTCACACCAAATCGAGTAAAATTACATAAAATTACTTTAATTTATTAAATCCAGCGATATTTGACCGTTCAAGTACAAATGTGCCACGAAAAACAGGTGGTTCATAACCCAGCCCCCACAGTGGTTCACAGCCCAACCACGATGCCATTTTGGAAACTTTAAAAATAACGACACTTCCAATCATATTTCAACATAAACAAATATTGGATCGTCAAATAGAATCAAAACCCTAAATAAATATGTATGACACTTACATTTTTGGAATAAATTCAGTCACTTGGATAGCACTTTAAAAAAAAGCAAACAAGTTTTCGCAATCGATTTTCGAACACAATGTCTGTAGCTGCCACAAGCAATACGTGTTTACACTTCGGTGTAACCACAAAAGCAGAGTCATATCAAAAGACAAACTTGATAGTTGAAAGATTGGCGATATGTCAATTAGGGAAAGAAAAAACAGTAATGGTTCACAACCCAGCCTGGTTCACAACCCAGCCCTTTCCCTTACCTACTATAAATGTGTAAGTTTTCAAAATGAATAATAATAATAATAATAGAAAACCTTTTTTATAAAAATAAACATATGAAATAATAAAATACCAAGGCTTTTTATTTTCAATCGTCTGTGATAGGTTTATACGTCAAGTGTGATGCCATTTGATATCACTGGTGAGAGAAATTTCATCAGCAGTGACTAATCACACGTGATTGGGATTTGATCATTGCTGATTAGAGCGAGCGAGACAACTATATGTTGGACCACGGTTTAAATCGCCTGTGTACGAAGGTGATGCAGAATCACATGTACACAAAAATACCCATCACATTTTTCACACTGCTAGTGGAAAAATGATGGGAGATTGTGATCAAAATTTCATCACATGTGATTGTCATATGATTGATCAAATGATGGTCACTGTCCTTGCAGGGATGTGATTTTTAGTCAAAACGGCGCTTGTCTGTTATCATACCTTTTAACCCTTCATTACTATCGTGTATTTCACTAACGCCATTACTATCGTGGGTGTAATCCACCCACAACTTTTGATTATCTGTTTTACTTATCCATGGAGGTAAAATAAACAAAAAACAATTTTTTTCATAATCAGAACATCATAACATGTAAAAACAAAAATATATTGTTTCATTTTGTTAATTCATTTATTTAATATAAACATTTGTTTATGTGCATCTCATTTCAAGGAAAAAAAAGATGAAATAAAAAGTTGTATTGGGAAAATAGCCACATCTTGCACAATATTTAAGCTATGTTTCTTGAGCTTAGTGATTTAGAAAGCTAAAAAAATAAGTAATAAATAATTATTTAATAATTTTTTTCGGATCGAGGTAAAATTTTGCGTAAAAACTCAAACAAAAATAAACAATATACCTGCTACTTTTAAAGGTTACACCTTGCGACAAAAATCAAAAAATTTCCAAACACACGAAAAAAATCGATATACTCGCGAAACTAGGGGCCAAATGTAGTAAAACTGCGTTTTTAGGTTTTTCTCTCTGACGTCAGGATTTTTTTTAAAGGACTTTGAAATTTCCAGGACATGTTTATTTCAAGGAATTATTTCAAAAATTGAGCGCATTGTAGAATAACAATATGGGTATCAAATGAAACAGAAAAATCCTTAGAATCTTAGAAAATTTAATGTTTTGGTGCAAAAAGACAAATAGGTATTAAAAATGTCCTTTTGAAACTTTATCCTTGAATATCCTTGGAAATTTCCAAAAACTAATGGAAAAAAAATTTGAAAAAAATATATCTTAAGGACTAATATGTACACTACTACATCCTTGAATTTCGTCCTTCTAACTTTATTAGTTTACGATATAACAAATTTAATGTTATAAAAATTTTTTACTTATCCTAAAGCATAATTTTTAAGGATTTTCTACTAAGTAAATGGTCTATACGTTATTAAAAAAAATTATCGCCAAAAAGTGAATACAAATATGTAAATGTAATTTATAAAAAATAAAACTTCATTACTAATAATGGGTGTTAAGCATCCAGCAATTTTATAACGCCACTACTATCGTGGGTGTAATACACCCAGTGACTTTTTAAAACAATTGTATAAAAGCATCAGCTTTATTTATGCAACTGCAATGTACTCTAAAACCTTCAGAAATATGCAAATGTGGATTACATTATAACTTTATTTTGGTTTTGGTTAAAAAATCTATATTTTACTAAGAAATAGAGCTCACAGGGTGGATTCCACCCTGACGATAGTAATGGAGGGTTAAGCAGGCAGACGGGATTGAGTGTTGATGGTCAAACGCGTAAGCGGGAGTGTCTCGGACGACAGGTTCGCGGTTCGATCCTTACTGTAGCTGCTAAGATTTTTTAATGGCTTTTTTTTAATATATTTCTTTTTTACGACCCGTGAAAACAATGTCAATGAAAAATTAATTTGGTTTCTAGATCTCTTGATTAGTGAATTGTTTGGTTTTGGAGACACATCAAATTGTTCCCAAGTTTTAAAATCAATCAATCAAGCGCAGCATACGGTTACAAACAACCATGCAGCAAAAAGATTCGGTTTATGATGACAGGCGCTCATGGACGTACTTAGGTATGGGTAGAGGAGGGTATTTTCCCCCTCGTAATTCTATATTTTATATACATATGTAACGAAAGCTATATTCTATTCTATTTGAATTTTATATTCTGAATTTGGAAATGCAGTTATGTTTTTTCCCCCTTTAATTTGTTGCTGGGTACGCCCAGGTACTTGCTTTTCGCAAAAAAGAATGAAAAGATCGGCACAATTTGCCAAAACGAATTGAATTGTTCAACGGTCACTACATTGTCGCAATACAGTTACGCCGACGCAAAGGATAGACCTGCTGGCGCCGCAGCTATTGGCAATGCGTTGCCTTAGCAACGATGTGTATGTATCATGCCAAAGGAAATTAAAGACTTCATATTCTTTGATCATACACAAGAATAATTTGTGCGCTGAAATATTTTTAGTGCCGATTCATTTATATCACAATTTTTCAACACATTATTAATTTCAGGTATAACCGATTAAAAAAGTTAATAAAAAAGCTAAGTTAAGAAAAATTTTGCTTCTCGCCCAGCCTTGAACCCGAGGCGAAATTTACGAAAACGAAATTACGGATAGCTGATCGACGCAGCTAAAATCATAAATGTATGTTGCAAAAAAGAATATCACAAGCAAGAAAAGAAATTCTAAATTAATTCAATACGGCATGTGTAAGAATGAAACAACAAACGAAGCATCGTGAACTTGTCATCAGTGCTGCTTGAAATTGACCTGCTGAGATGATCGCTTATACACGCATGTGTAAGAAGAAGAAGCACCTGCTGACAAGAACTCGCATCGGAGTTAATACATATAATTATTACAGTCTTCGACTGACACTCATCGTGAGCAGACCTCACTTCTCAGAGCCCAGCTTAAGCGCACTCATAGTGAATTGTTGGTGTTGTTTATTTTCGGTGTTTCTTTTCTCATCTTGCAAATCCATCAAAGAAATACTTTTTTTCGACAGTTCTTCCACGTTAAGTGTGACTGGTGTAAGTGTAGTGTTAAATAATGGCCCCAGGGCCCCCCTAATAGGGTCAAACCGTTTTGCGGTGCTAACAGAAGGCCCTGTCAACAAAAAAAAACGACTTAATCAAAAATCCAATTCGGACTACCCTGGCCTCCCAACCATCCAGCTACCAAACCCGAAATATGTAGTTGCTTCTTCTACAAGTGACCAAAAACCACTTTCGTCATACTCTTGTTTCGCCGTGCAAAAGGCTCTGCAATTGATCAGCAAGGAAATAATTTCAGTCTCCGAGTTACGCGATGGCAACCTGCTGCTGCTCGTGAAAGACCTATCAGTCGCCAGCAAATTCCTATCAGCAAAGGAACTATTCGGTATTTGTCCCATCAAGTGCAGCCTACATAATACACTTAACGCCACAAAGGGCACAGTTTACGCACCTTGCCTAAACAACATTCCTAATGAGGAGATCATAAAGGAGTTGGGAGGTCAAGGTGTCATTGACGTGTACAAGTTCACGAAGGTCATAGACGGCAAAACACAACCAAGTGGCGTCGCACTCTTAACCTTCGATCAATACCATTTGCCCTCCAAAATTGATATTTCATGGCACTCGGTCTTCGTCAGAGAGTACATACCTAATCCCATGCAGTGTAAGTCATGCCAACTACTCGGTCACACAGCCAAACGATGCAAGAACACACTCCCCCTCCGAATGCATTCGCACATATTGTGCCAACTGCGCCGAAAATCATCCCGCCTCTTCCAAAGAGTGCACAAAATTTATTCAGCAGAAAGAAATTCTGCAAATAAAAACAAAAAACAAATGCACTATGCGTGAAGCAAAGCAAATGCACAGAGCTCAGTCAACAAATCACACTTCCAATGCCAGCTACTCCACAGTTGCCGGCCAAAGCAATGTCACTCACACAACACAGTCCACAACTCATTCTCACTCTAATAATACCCAACTCTCACAGCCAGGGGCGGACTGGGCCACCGGGCAAATGCCCGGTGCGCCCCCGACGCACCGGGGTTCTTGCACTGTTATTACTAATTTATTATCTAACAGAAAACTTTAATGTGGGGCCCTTCTTTCAATATGCCCGGGAGGCCCCTGGAGCCCCAGTCCGCACCTGCTCACAGCCCACTATTTCTCTCACAAATACACCAACCCCATTCAACCAACCCACAACAACAAAACCTACTCATACAGAAAACAATACATTTATATCTTCTAAAACTAATGATAACCACTCAAAAATAAATTCCAGCATTCCAAATACATCGTACACAACACCCAAATCCGACTCAATCCAAAGCAAAAAAACTTGCCCTACCTTACTCAACGTACCCACAACATCAATCGTAAATCACTCCAACCTTGAGACTAATGATAGCAGCTCAATATCAAGCAACGAAGACTTCTTAATAACCAATCCACCCCCAGTCACTTCCAACACAGCCAACGCAAAAAGAAAAAGGCATACAAGTTGTAAAAAAAGACACAATCTGCATCAACTCCTTATCGCCTCTAAATCCCCCTTCCCTCCCTCTTTACAGCCCATGGTAATTAAAATCATTCAGTGGATTATGAAAGGATACACCAACAACTACCAAGAACTCCAACTTATAATCAAAGATTTAGACCCCGACATAATATCCCTGCAAGAAACTCATCCACTTTAATTCCAGCAACATACCGACACACAAGCAATACAAGGGATATTTCAATAATCTCCCAACCATCACCTCAGCCAAGCAAGGCATTGGCATCTTGATAAAGAAACACATCCCACACAAATTTATTGCCCTAAATTCAACCATCTCTACTATCGCCCTTGAAATACATTTAGATTCCTCACTTTCAATCTTTAATATGTACATACCACCCCAACAACAATTCACATCACAGGAAATTATCTCCAGTATCCAACAAGTCCGCACTCCATATATTATAACAGGCGATTTTAACGCGTGGAGCCCCTTATGGGGATCCAACATATGCAATAATAGAGGCAAAATCATTGAAGATATTATTTTAAATGAAAATATGATTATCCTTAATGATGGTTCCCCCACCCATTTTTCTACCCACAATTCTTTCAGCCACATAGACCTTACAATGTGCACCTCCCATCTCGTACCTAAATGCTCAAGCAAAACATTCCAAAATCTTCACGGCAGTGACCACTTCCCGATCCTCACAGAACTTACCTCTAACCTCAACTTTGAAAAAATAAGGCCCATGCTAAAATTTAAAACTGACTTTGCCAACTGGACAGCTTTCCAAAACTCCTGCGAACAAAAAACCAAAACAATAAAAATATCTCAAAACATAAATCAAGAAGCAGCAAATATAGCTACAATAATTAGATCTGCCGCAAACGCTGCAATTCCACAAACAAAACCAATCTTGAAAAAAGCCTACCTCCCTTGGTGGAGTAGCAACATCGAAAAACTTAGAACAGATAAGCAAGCTCTCTGGCATAACTACAAGCGCTTCAGGACAATAACCCTTCTAATTTCTTATAAAAAAGCCAACGCGTTATTCCGAAGAGCAGTTAAATCTGCAAAAGTTACAAGCCTCGAAAAGTTAACCGCCAAAATCAACCCTAGCTCTAGCGTAACAAAAATTTGGGCCGATATCAACATGACAATATAAAGTCAATTAAAAGTGGATCGCAAATTTTAACATCCAATTCAGAAATAGCAACTTTATTCGCTTCGACCTGGTCCAATCTTTCCAACGACAACAATTTCCACCAAGAATTTATTTCTAGTAAAACCGATAGCCTTCAAACACAATATACACATACCTCTCTTTCCACGTCAGCAAAAAAACTCGAATCAAAAATATTTTTATTTATTTTTATTTATTTCATTTACTGCTTTAAACGTATCGTTTGTAGCAGGAGTTTCACTTAAAGAACTATTAAGCAGGTATAGTGGAAAAATATGTCGGAACAATAAGCTATGAAATAATTTACATGTTATGAAGTACTTTACAAGGTATATATACAACAAAGTGAATATATGGTACAACAATATGGTAGTCGTATTTACAACAATATGGTTTGGCATAATATAGATGTTTGTGTAATGTTATTCATTTAACAAGGTTGCTCTTAATCTAAGGCTGTTTACAATATAATAGTACAACATTTTGATCGGGTACGGGTCATGGCAATTTGCCAATGCATTTAAGTGGTCATTTGTTTGGGCAAGATAGCTCTGTACGTATCGCCTTCTAATTGCAAGGAAACTCGGACACTCTAGGAGAAAATGTTGTAGGGTTTCAAGTGTATTTAGGTTGCACAACTTACAAATATTATTTTGATCAATTTTATAAATTAAGCCTTTAATGCAAAACCTTAGAACGTATTTGGTTGACAAGCGAAGTTGGGCGAAAACCTTGCTCATATAAAATTGGTTGCGGTGAAATAAGTAAGCTGCTACCTTATCATCAAGTGCCCTAAGTAACTTACAGTTAAGAGAAGAAGTACTTGCGCAGCTGAGTACATCTTGAAATTTCAGGTGGCGGTCGAAGCGTTCGAAAGCAACTGGTTTCATGCTTAGCCAGTTTTCTGCATTTAGAGATTCCCACATATTTTTTAAACCAATTTTATCCAGGAAACAGTTAAACTGAGTAACCCAATTGTATTCCATTTGTGCCACTGAGGACTGCTGGAGATGAGATAATCTAAGAAGGGCGATTTTTGGTAAACGGTTTTGATCCATTTGAAGCACTTTGATAATGTAGTTCCAGGCGGCTTTAAAAATCTTTGAGGCAACTTTATATAGACCCAGCTCAAGTCTTAGATGTGCATTTGGAGTAGCTTTTGGTAATGCAAGAAGTTTTTTGAAGTACGTAGTTTGGACAATCTCCAATTGGTCGGTGTACCTTAAGCCCCAGACTTGGGCCGCGTATAGAAGAGACGAAGAGATAACATTATCAAAGAGTTTGACTCTTCCATCCCAAGAATCTGCTTTGCAATTGCTTAAGGTCTGAAGAGCCGCGCCTAACGCAACTCTACCCTTTTTAATGGCCGAATCAGTCGCGCCTTTTCCTAGTGCCGAGCTGGAAAAAGTTACTCCTAGATACGTGTAGTTCTTTACTATATCCAGCTTTTGTTTATGAAAGTAGAAGTTTTCTGATGAGGATTTCCCTCCTTTCCTGAAATGAATAATTTGGGTTTTTTTTGTATTTATCTGGAGCTGATTTTTTTCGCAGTATATCTCTAGAGCAACTAGGATTTTTCTTAAGATTACTGGGGACCTTGCGAGTGCCACAGCATCGTCCGCAAAAAGCAGTAAAAGTAGGTCAGTTACCCCGTCAATGTTTATGCCTTCTATACCTCTCTCCCGCAGAGCTTCCTCGAAATCCGAGATAAAAAGAATGAAGAGAAGGGGACTAAGAATTTCACCCTGAAGTACGCCTTCAGTTACTGGAATGGATTTTGAGTCAATGCCGTTTTTTCTAATAACAAACGAGGCACGATCGTATATCGCTTTCACTATATGGATAAATCTCGCGCTAACTCCTTTTGCATAGAGTTTTTGCCATAATAAATCATGTTTAACTGAATCGAAGGCACGCCGGAAGTCAATGAATAGAGCAAGGGCAGACTTTTTTTGGTGCCTCAGATGGAGCTGAATAGCAGATTGCAAGACGAAGATGTTGTCGATACAACTTCTTTTGCTTCGAAAACCGTTCTGCGATTCCGGAATTGCCCCTTTTATATTTGCCCAAGCGGCAAGCCTCTTAGATAAAATTTGCGTGAAAATTTTGGCTATGGAGTTGCAGAGCGCAATGCCTCTGTAGTTTAAAGGTATGTTTTGATCCCCGTTTTTATGGAAAAGAACCAGTGACGAGCACGACCACGCATCTGGAGTTATTCCGTAAGTTAGTACGTTATTAAAGAAACGGTGGAGGAAACTTATGCCTTCAGGGGGTAGGAATTTGTAAAACTCACTTTTAACCATGTCGAGACCGGGGGATTTATTATTTTTGCAGCCCTGTAAAGCAAGTATAATCTCAGCGTGTGTAATTTCCGAGTCTAGGGAGGGGTCGAACGTACCACAGAAGGATAGGTGCGTGTCAACACGGGGCGGATAAATGCTAGCATAAAATTTTTCCCAGTCCGATAGCTTTATCGGGTTGGGTATAAACTGTCTTTTGTTACATGACCGGATTACACCCCAGAAATCCGTCGGATTCTTGACATTAGCAAATTTGTTTTTTAGGTCTGTATAGTAATCTTCCTTTTTGCTGAGAAGAAGTTTTTTATAATGGCGCTTTAGGGAGTATAAGATTGATGCCTTTTCTGGATCAAAATTTGATTCTTTGCACGATTTTAGAGAATTTTTTAAATCTTTTTTACTGTTAAGAAGCTCCTGGTCAAACCATGGGCTCTTAAAAATTTTTGAATGCCTAGTAGGTACGTGTTTAATAAGGTCTAGCTCTTTGGCAGCATTTTTTATGTGTACTAAAAGATGGTCGTTTTGTCGGTTTATTAGTGTAAAAGGACTGTCACCGGGAAGAACAGGGGGAAAACGTAGTTCTTTTAATAATATGGCATACTCAGACGCTTTTTGGGCATTCCACTTCATCACCTGCCTACTAGCGCCTTCAGGCTGCATCGAGCTCCCGGGACCAGGATCATTCCTTACGTTAGGGAACGAAAGCCTGAGCAATATGGGAAAGTGATCTGAGCCCGTTGCTTCATATATGACCTGGAGGTTGGATATGACGGGTAGGGCAGCTAAATTTGCCCAAACTAGGTCTATGGTGCTCGTACCGTTGCTGTTTGAGAATGTAAAGTTTCCTGAATAATCGCCCGGGGTACGACCATTTAGTAGAAATAAGTTGTTTTTTTCCATAAAGTTACATACAAGTTTGCCGCGCGCATTTAAGATTTTATCTTGGGAATCTCTTATTTTGTGTAGGTTGCAATCTAATTCCGGGAAGGCGTCACCATTTGATTCCAAGCCCACTCGCGCGTTGAAATCACCCCCAATAATGATTGGAATGGTACCATGTTTGACTGATAGCTCATCGATAAGAGTTTCTAGTGATTCAAGTGCAATAGCAATATCGTAAGATGGCTTAAAATATACCGACCCGATCAAAATTTTACAACTGTTTATAATGATTGAGGAAAAAATCCAATAGGAAGAAATTACTTCTACAGTAAACTTAACGTTTTTATGAAAAAGACTGAGCAGGCCACCGCTGGCCCTGCCTGTTGACTTCTCCCTTGTTGCAATAGATGATAGGCGGCTGAAACCATTCCATGGAGAGGCTAGGTGTACAGGATCTGACTCGAGCCAAGTTTCACTGAGACCGACGAACTGCACATCTTCAAGAGCGAGAGTTTCAGGAGTTTCATTAAGGAGGTTTGATATGCCATGGACATTCCAGAAAGCAATCTTAAGGCCAGTTCTAAATGAAGATTTGCACGTTGGTTTGTTCGTCGGTTCTATGCGGACCGAACATCTGTTTAGTTTTTTGGGAGGGCTTTCAATAGCAGTTGGTTAAAATCGGTGCATATATGCTGATAACAAGTTTCGTATAATTGTTTTAGTAGATGCATTGCGTCTTCTCGACCAGAAACTAGTTTCTTTTCACTGTTCCATCTTAGCCAGTTGTTAGCAATTCTAATACGATCTTCTCTTACAATTACGCTGTGGAGCGAGCTCACTGATTGTATTTCTTTCTTTAGTTGCAACATCGCTTTCTTGTTTAGCTGTTTATCGCCATTTAGATCACGTTCGATATAGACCGCTGAGCCAGATAATTTACTCGTGTTTTTGAGGATATACTCAATGGATTCATCCGAGTCAAATTCAGCTATGACCGCCAATTTCCCATTGCGCTCAAATAACTTCCTTACTGCTTTAATAGCGCTGGGTGCCTGAAGGGATAACATGCCATTGACTACACGCTTTACTTCAGACAGGGGTGACTTAGTCGCTTCCAGGCCTTTGAAGATGAGATTTTTCCTTTTTAATTGATCCTCTAAGTTACAGATTCTTTTGCTGTCTTTATCCCTTTCCAATTTTAATGCTTCTAAGTTTTGCTTTAACTCATGGTTTTGCTTCTTTAAAGCAGTGATTGTATCATTCATATTATCAAGTTTCGCCATGATTTCCCGATTTGATTCTTTTATAATTCTCATCAGCTCATCAACATTCAACTCTGCAACTTTTTGTCTTCTTGTTAGTTTTACGTCAAAACCCTCCAAAAATCAAAAATAACAACTATCGAAGTAGAAAATGCTATACGTAACGCAAAAGGCAAAACACCTGGCTCTGATCGTGTTTCATACCCCATGTTAGCTAACCTTTCTACTTCGATGCGGGAAAGATTGCTGCACATATACAATGATATTTTCGACAAAAGTATTTACCCACAAAACTGGCGCACCGCTGTAATCATTCCAATCCTCAAATCCAAAAAATCGGGCTCCGATGCTACTGACTATCGTCCCATATCTCTTTTACCTTGCATGGGAAAGATAATAGAAAAAATCATCGCCACTAGATTGATGTGGTATTTAACAACAAATAACTTAATAAGTCCCAATCAAACGCAATTTAAACGCAAACAAAACACCTCCGACGTCCTACTTCACCTTCAGCATTATGTGTCTTCCGCCCTTTCAAATAAAAATCACGTAACTATACTACGTATCTCCGGATTTCGAAAAAGCGTTCGATCGCATTGGGATTCACGTGGTACTGCGCCAACTTTCAAATTGGAAGGCAGGTCAAAAAATCTTTAACTTTGTTAAAGCCTTTTTGACAAACCGCAAATTCCGAGTAAGAATTAACTCCGAACTCTCCCCGTCGCACAGTGCAACGAGCGTGGCCAAAAATAAAAAATATCGATTATATAATTTGAAGTTTTTTTTGATGCAGATCGTTAGGTAATACTTCAGCTAGTAAGGATCAGAAATTGTTTTCTTAAAATTTTGGAAGTCACATTATTTAATTTCATACATTTTTCTATTGAATTTACCAATTTTCAAAGCACAATTCAATTGGTTATAACTTTTTATCTGATTAAGCAAATGAGATGAATTTTTTTGTAAAATAAACTATGATTATTTTTCTACGCTGGCAATGTCATATTTTTATCTATGTTTTGTTTTGTTCGTATATGCCGTTAATTTGAAAAAAATGTAAAAAAAAATAAAAAAAAACCAATTATTACAAGTTTTGTGACAGCGCAAAAAAAAAGTCCACTAGTGTCCAGCATTATTTTAGCAGTACGTAATAGCTCAGAGTATGTATTATGAAAAACAAAGAACTTTAGCTGCTAATATCTGCTACCCTTAATTTTATGGCCAATTTTTTAGTGGAAGGCGTGATAAAGCTAAGTGATTTGTTCTGTGCGTGGTATGCAGCGAGCAAGGAGAACAAGAGAAATGCCTTGAGAGATGTTCTCGAGGCGAAATACAAACGAAAATTAAGCGGTAAACAATTGGAACAAATTCGTCAAATTGAGCTTAAATTTTCAAAAAAATTGCAAGCTTGCGGCAGAAATAAGGCATTTTTTTTGAGAAAGTATAGCGTTTGGCTTGAAACGAAATATTCAATTGCTGCAGAATGTAGAGCAGCAGACGTAAGTTAAGATTAAAGTGATAATAGAATGTAACCAACAACAAAGTTAATATTTAGGAACGAAGCACTAGCAGAGGCAGACCGAAGCGTACAAACAAATCAAATAGTACTTGCTATATTTGCGGAGCTTCACCTAAAAAAATGAATTCCCTACAAGTAATGGCACGTCCAGCAAATGCAGATTTTTCAAAATTTGGGTTGTCTACATTGCATGCTCAAATTAAATTTTTCGAATGCGTCATTCACATTTCTTACAGACTACCATTTAAATGTTGGCGGGTGGCAAATGATGAAAATAAAAAGATTTTTAAAGAAAATAAGGAGCGAGTGCAAAAGGAATTCCGTACAAAAATGGATTTAGAAGATATAGGTAACTTTGAAAGTAGGCGTGGCATCGCGCCAATTTTTGGTTAGTATAGCAAATTCATTGTTATTATTTCTCACACCACATTTTGTTACTGTACGACCTTTTTTAAAAGATTTATTTTAAAATATAGATTTTTTTTGTATGGGAGGTGGGCGTGGTAATGGGCCAATTTCAATAATTTTTTACATATAGTCTTCTTTTTAACAAAAACTACGATGTGCTAAATTTCATCCAATTCGAACAACGTTTACTATTTTTGGCCACCGTTTGTATGAAAGCGTTGCACTGTGCGTCGTTCCCACTCCAAAATGGGATCCCTCAAGGATCTCCACTGTCGGTGATTTTATTTATAACTGCATATGATGAACTCAGCAAAATACTACTTAGTAAAATACAACAAAATAGAACACTCCATATACGCCGACGATGCTATAATATATTCCAAACTAAACGACAACAATAGAACGAAAGAAACCTTAACCACTGCACTAAACGAAATAAAAAACTGGGGTAAAACATCAGGTGCAAACTTAGCTTTAGAAAAATGTAAACTTCTCCATATCTGTAGAAAAAGAAACTGTACAAGATTTGCTCTAAGCTACAACAATGTAAACATCGAATTTGTAAATTATCTAAAAATACTAGGTATAATATTTGATTCTAGATTTACCTTTTCTTATTAATTATTATTAAATGATTAAATTATTAAAAATTATTATTATTATTAATTAGATTTAACTAAGAACTAAGAAAAGATCTGGCTGCCAGGCTCAATATCATAAAATACCTCTCTTCTAAACATTTTTGTATTCATATTACAACTCTTATTAATGTAACACGATTAATAGTGCTCTCCAAAATTGATTATGGACTGCCAGGATTCGGATGGTGCTCCAAAAATAATATTAAACAGTTGGGCGCCCCGTAACACGCCGCCGTTCGAAGAAGCATCAGCGCTTTCCCTACAACCCCAACAAAAAACATACTAACCGAAGCCGGCCTCCCTTCAATAACTGAACGCATAACAGCTGCTACTTACCAACTCATACCGAAACTTTTTAACAGCAACAACCCGGCCATCCACAAAGATGTAACAAAAGCTCTAAAACTAAAACGAAACAAAAAAATCAAATCCACAATCCAAAAATGCATTGATTTTACAAAAGCTATAAACCTCGACTTAAAACCACGACGCAGAACGCAAAAATGGGAACCTCCGTGGCAGCTTAACGTCTCTTCTTTTATCACCGATCTGGAGCCATACGCCAAACGAATAACCAGCAATACGATCTACAAGAAACTTTTTTTAGAAGTCGCACACCGCTATAAAAGCATGAAGTGGACACTACTCTTTACTGACGGATCCAAAACTCAAAATCATACCACATTCGCGATTGTCGACGAAAACGGAGTAATAATAAATACTGGATTAGTTGCACCGCCCTGCTCGGTCTTCACAGCAGAAGCACTCGCTGTCAAACTCGCTACCGAACATGCCAAGAAAAATAGCGGTAGATTTGTCATTTGCACAGACAGCAAATCTACAATAGATGCTGTCCAAAATACAAACAATGACAATGAACTTATAAAAACCATAAGAACCAACTGCATCCAAAACCCCAATAAAATAAAAATAATGTGGGTCCCAGGTAGGCTTCCCAACCGTCCTCCTTGAACAGAAAATGTCCTCCGTCCTCCTCAAAGGCCAAAAAGTCCTCCTCAAGCTCAAATTAAATTAAAATTTTTTTTATTCAAATTTAACTTCAACTTAATCAATTAATGAGGAAAATGTTTCCAATTTGTGTCCAATATTTCGATGCTGCTTTGGGCATTCAAAATAAAATTATAGACTTCGTTGAAAATCCGGATGAGTCAGCTGCTACAATGTTCAACATGATTAAGGCCGCATTGGAAAAATTAGACTTAAAAATAAAAAATGTTGTGTGCCTAAGTGCTGATAATACGAATGCTAACTTTGGTAAAAATCGTTAATATTAAGAATTCAAACCAAAACATATTAAAAGGCAATTGTCACGCGCACATAATACACAATGCAATAAAAAAGCATTGTGTGATCTCGATGTTGATATTAAAAATATTGTTTGTCGCCCAAATATGCGTTTTGTTTTATTATTTAAAGTGGTTAAAAAGTTAAAATTTACATGTGCTTTTAGGTTTTTTCTTTTTACACTTGTATTTTCTAAAAACATGGTGAAATATTGAAGGAATGTGATGTCCTCCTGAAACAAAGTAGTTCCATATAAAGTCCTCCTCAAGCCAATTTTTGTCCTCCCTAAACCGTTTTAATAGTTGGGAAGCCTAGTCCCAGGTCACGCTGGAATAAAAGGTAACGAGCATGCGGACGAAGCTGCATCCCTAGCAGCCCAATCTCCGCTGCATGCCTTTTACACCGCCGTAAACGGAGACATACTCAAACACATCCATTTACATCTACAATCAACAAAAGCAGCCGAATGGTCCTCGTACACACACAGATAAAAATCCATCAACATCAATGGCTCAAAACCGGTTTACCCTGCTTCTTGTACACGTCAGCAAACCCGCATATTCCTCCGGCTACGAATGGGACACACCAAACTCACTCACGAACACCTACTTCGCGGGGAAACGACGCCCAACTGTAATTTTTGCAATACCCCAACTTCCGTTTCACACATTCTGAACAACTGTCCAAATTTAATGACCATCAGGAAAAAATATTTGGAAATAACATACCAGGAAATTTACTCACCGAAGCATCAATACAAAATATTACAACATTTGAGAAATTTATAAAATCTTGCAACCTAACCCCTCTTATATAAACATCACTTACAGTATTCAGTCGAGCTGAAAGCCCTGGCAGCTATTGCTCCTCTCTCTTAGTTATAGAATTTTATATTTTATAATTAATAATAATAATAATAATATAATTATTAAGAGCCGGAGGCTGCCGTAGCTACGTAGCTCAGCTGGCTAATGCGTGCGGACGCGAGTCAAATGCGACGCGCGAATCCAAGTTCAATACTCCGTTGCTTCAAACACCAAAAAAAAAAGGAAAAACAGAATTGAAGGTAAGAATTCGAATACAAATTTACTTTAAATAATATTATTTGAATATTTAAATAATTCTGCACTTTCAGTAGCTTCCATATTGGGCCATGGCAAGTACCGAAGCGCAAGACCAAGGAAGCCGATGCCAATGATGCCGCGCTAAGCAAACGCCTTCGATTGCGACAATATGGGATCATCCAAGCAGGAGCGCAAATGAATTTTTTTAAATTCAATTTTTTTTATATTACTTCATTTAAATTAATTTAAAATAAATTCAGGCAGAAGTAAAAGCAAACGGTTTTTCCAAAAAATTTCAATAAAAACCTGCATTTTTTCAATATTGAGTATTGGTCATGAATGACCGATTTATACATCACATTGTGACCGATATTTGCATCAGCATTTCAGCCCGACAGCCCGATTACGAGACATAGGCAATGTTACTCTCAGAGGTTTGCCATTTCCTGCTGAGAGGACAGCCGCCGAAAGAAAAATTGAAAAAAAAAGTTGTTCTTCTTTTTTTTCGGTGTTAACGCAACGAAGTATTGAACTCGCGGAGTCTTGACTCGCGGCCGCACGCATAGCCAGCTGAGCTACGGCAGCCACCGGATGTTAATCATTTATATTAACTCCGATGGCGGCGGCGGCTGCAAGATAGCTATACAAAACTAAATATTTGGAGGTTGGAATACGTATGCGTTAGAGCAGATCAAAAACACTTTTCTTAATATGCAAAAGGTGTGTGTTAGAGTGAAACAAAAAATCACACGTACACGAGAGTTTCTATCAGTTTTTTCACACCGCCTCACAGTGATTCGTTCCATAGACAAAATTCAAAACATTTATAGTCTCAGAATTTAACGATTTTGATGTCATTTGAAAGAGAAAACTCTAACTAAGAAACCCCCAAAAAATTTATGCAAAAAATCAATACGTGTTTGTGCAAAAGCGGCTCAAAGTTAAAACTTTTTTCTCAAAAAAATTAAAACTCATACTTTCTGTTTTTTAGTCTATTGAGTAAACAAATTTTTCAAAATACATGGTTACTAAGAAGTTGCTTAAACTTTCAATATAGAATAAGAAATGATGTGGCAATTTGCGCTTTTAATGTTTTCTTAAAATTTGCAAAGCGTAGGCTTTTACTTCACTTTTAATTCAAAATATTTTTCTAAATTAAAAATCTGAAAATTGGCAAAACTTAGAGGAAAATATCTAAAAAGTATGTGAAAGTATGTTCCTGGATTTTTTTTATTTTAAGAAGCATTCTTTCTTTGTCACATAATGTAATTATATCCACCGATATCTTCCGATCTCAGAAAATAATTCAATTTGAAAAGTAATTTGAATAACTGAATAGCCCCCACAAAACGGTGCAGAATAAGTTTGCGTACAAAACTCCGTCCGTACAAAACTCAAAATTCCGTTGCCAATGTTGCCAAATTGTTGCCATATTGTTGCCAAAGTTGTGTTGCCAAATTGTTGCCAAATTGTTGCCATATTGTTAATCTGCTGCCTGAAAGTATGCAGCAATACCACACATATTTTTCGACAAATTTTATTTTATTTATCCCTAAAAGTATGCAATCAGCATGAAAAATGACAAAATCTGCACAAATGCAAAACATACATTTATTATTATCGTTTTTATTGCAAAACCAGAGGGTCCTGAGACAATTTCTGTTACTCTTTGGAATTATCAATGTGGATGTTACCGATGAAATGTAAAATCTGAAAAATCTAGCCAACACGCTTGGTGCTATAGCTCTCCAAAAATGACGAAATTTGCAAATTTAAGTCTCAGGCATTGCCAAACTACAAAAGTTTAAGAAAAACAACATGGAGATTTCAATTCAGCAGACCATGATTAACTAGTATACCAAATTTTATGAAGAACGGACCACTCCTTCTAATTTTGTCCCGCGGTTGTATGGAGTCGAATCACTGTGCGCCTGTACAAAAATTATAGAAACTTTGTTCGGAGAGCTGACCGAAACTTCGGTCAGGCATGTCGGTCATATGACCGGTAAAATGACCGTCACTGCTCTTGTAGGGGCTTTTTTGCCTCTAATGTCACTCACACAAACACCGCTTCACACGCATTGTGCTCTGTTTTGAGATACAGAAATATGTGATTTTTAGTTACAACGGCGCTTGTCTGTTATCATACCTTTTAAGCAGTCAATCGGGATTGAGTGTTAAAGGTTAAATGCGTAAGCGGGAGTGTCTCGGACGACGGGTGCGCGGTTCGATCTTTACTGTAGCTGCCAAGATTTTGTTTAATGGCTTTTTTATATATTCCTTTTTTTATGACCCGTGAAAACAATATAAATGAAAAATTTATTTGGTTTTTAGATCTCTTGATTAGTAAATTCTTTGGTTTTGGGGACACATATAATTGTTTGCAAGTTTTAAAATCAATCAATCAAGCGCAGCATACGGTTACAAACAACCATACAGCAAAAAGATTCGCTTGATAATGACAGGCGCTCATGGGCGTACTTAGGTATAGGTAGAGGACGGTATTCCCCCTCGTAATTCTATATTTTATATATGCATGTGCAGAAATCTATATTCTTTTCTATTCTATTCGAATTTTATATTCTGAATTTGGAAATGTAGTTGTCTTGCTCCCTTTTATTTGTTGCTGGTACGCACAGGCACTTGCTTTTCTCGAACAAGAATGAAAAGACCGGCACAATTTGCCAAAACGAATTGTTCAGCGGTCACTACATTGTCGCAATACAGTTACGCCGACGCAAAGGATAGACCTGCTGGCGCAGGCAATGGCAATGCGTTGCCTTGGCAACGATGTGTATGTACACAGAATAAACAGTATACAGAATGCGCATGTCGGCCAGCGAAGCAATCTGAATTGAAGGTGCGGGTCGAAAGCAGCAGGGGGGAGATAACAGAGTTTGTTGAACAGAACTTTTGTCTCTGTTAATTTCTCGTGCGACGATGAACTCTGTTATTGTCAACTTCGTTAAGTGCCGAGTGGTGAAGAGCGAGTTCGTGCGCTCGATGCCGGCCATAGAAGTTACTGTTATTTTCAATGAAGCGAATGAAGGGCGACGTGCTATCGTTGTTGTTGTGTTGATCAGCGAATGAAAATTGTAAATGTTGAATTTTTGTTTCTGGCTGACATTGGCTGGCAATTCCCGACATGTGTCGGTTAATAAGAACAAGTTTTGTTCATGTTATTATGCGATCGACTTTCTGCGTGGAGAAATTTGTATCTCCTTATGAGCACTTGAATGCTTTTATCCCACTCTAGGCCCCCAGTTTTTTGGCCCAAACATATGTTTGTCAAACCTAAAAAAAATGAGAGGTTCCGAAGAATCGTAATTACAAATTTGTGCATTTAATTATGTCTAATGTATGTACATATTAAAGTCCTGCATGAATATATTCATTTTGGCGGCTACACTACTGTACATACTGTACGGGTACTTGGTATTCGAAGAATGTGTACAACGAAACGAATAGAAACGAGAACCAGCGAGCGTCGCTTCTCGTTTCTATTCATTTTCGGTGAATAGCGAACACTGCAGTGCTCGTATTCGGTGAGAAGCGAATACTGCAGTGCTCGTATTCGGTAATCGAGAACTTTGCGAAGTATTCGAAGAGCTGTACGGACTGGTCCGCAGAGATGAAGTGAAGTATTCTATTCAAAAGCATTTGAATGTTTTCGAATAGCAAAAATGCATACTCGTGCAGGACTCTAGTACATATCTATTGTAAAGCAAAAAGCTATAAGAAAAAAGTAAGTAAGTAAGTAGTTTTTTCGATATATGTACGTACATCCACCATTTAAAGGATATTTCGTACATAACGATTGTACCACATCGTTTAACTATCATCAATATTAAAAATAGTGTGATATCTTTATACCGTAGTGACTTTTTAAGTCGATAAGTTACGCCCTTTTAACATTCGTTCTCATATATTTTTGCACGGTACATTCCGTCGTAAATTGATACCGACAGCGTATGTACGCACTGCGCTGCACGCAGAATGAACCACAAAGCAAAACAAATTCAAATTCAATGTTTCGTTTCCTAGCCGGCAACAATAACAACAACCATAGCTTATTGCTCTTCTCCCCATATATGTAAGAAGCAAGTTTCACTTCGTTTTGTTGGCCGACAACAACAGCAACCACAGCCTGACGCTATTTTCCCTTCGGAGCTGCATGCGATCATTACTTTCTTCTTATCTCTGTGCTGTTTGTTCTGTGAAATAACAGAAACGAAAGCTGTCTAGTGCTGTTCGTAATGCTCGTAATGTTAAATTAACAGTGGTCGTAATATTACGACCCCTTAACATTTTTGAATTTGTATGAGATGCGTGTTCTGTATTACTGTTTATTCTGTGGTATGTATCATACCAAAGAAATTAAAGACTTCATATTCTTTGATCATACACAAGAATAATTTGTGCGCTGAAATATTGTTAGAGCCGATTCATTTATATAAATATTTTTCAATACATTATTAATTTCAGGTATAACCGATTAAAAATTTTTATAAAATTAAGCGTTAAGAAAATGTTAAGAAAAATGTTGCTTCTCGCCCAGCCTCGAACCAGAGGCGAAATTTACGAAGAACAAAAATTACGAATACCTGATGTGCTGTCTACCTGTTACGCCAAATACAGCACATGATCGGTGTGGCTAAAACCATAAATGTATGTTGCAGAAAAGAATATCACAAGCAAGAAAAGCAATTCCAAATTAATTCAATCCGGCAAAAGTTCTGGATGAGCACATGCAGTTGTGTGTGTAAAATAGCTTTGCAGCTTTTTTCCGCAAAGCTAGTATTTTACACACACAACTGCATGTGCTCATCCAGTCCGTAATTCAGAGCTTGAAATTTTGGTGCCGTTTTCGTCGTATGAGAGTGGACATCTATATGATGAGTTCTCTGTGGCCAGTGTTGCCAGACGGATTTCAAGCAATCCCACTAAAATGAAGTCTATTTCCCCCTAAAAACTAAAATTTCCCCCAAAATTTATAATGCACATATAAAATTAATATTTCAAGAAAATTGCTCATTTTATTTGGTACACGAAATTAAAAAAAGACCCACTAGCCATATCTGAACAAGGTGTTGATGTAACAAAAATGCAACCTGGTTGGCCACAGATAGCTTAAAAAGCGTAAATTAAAAATGTCTGTAAAATATTTCCCCCCTAAAATAATGTATCGTAAAATGTCCCCCCAATCCAAACAAATAAGACCCAAATCTAGGGGGGAAAACCCCTAATCTGGCAACACTGTCTGTGGCTAAACTAAGCATGCTTCGAAATGCTGTTGCTATGCTGTAACTATGGTTACAGATTTGCCACAGGAATTATAAACTGCGATGGTAAAAATTTAGTTTTTTGAAACTTTTGAACGTATCGGTTGACAATTGTCATAGTTGAAGTGTAAATGGCAGATGAAAAAAAGAATTCAAAGTTCTAAGTGCATCGTCGTTATGTCGGTAAGCGTTTTTTATTATTATTATATTATTATTGTTGCGGCGAAATAGTATGCTGCGGCGAAATTTTACATTTATGTCTGCAACCCTGTTCAAGCTGAATGTATTCCGTTAAAGCACGCGCATTTTCATATTTTGAGTTGAAGTCTACTGCTGTCGCTCGAAAGGAGCATATCAATTTGAAAACACAACGAACAAAAACAAAGTCAAAGAAAGTGAAATAAAGCCTAATATATTTTTCATTTAAATTGCCGTCTAATCATTTTTGCCGTCTACAACATCGTTTTTCAAATTGCTCTCGATCGTGCGCACAGCTAAAGCCTTTGTTGGGCATACGTAGAATTTCACACCGCCGCCGAATTGTGTGAAGACTTCTAAAAGTGCCAGTGGAACGCCGTCAACGCCGCCTACAAGGGAAAGTTCCAGAAAATCATTTACAGGAATACCGTGGGTGCTCCGCACTGCATGTGTACAATGTCGCGGGTGCTCCGCGCTGCATGTGTATAAACACATACATACATATAGTCGAAGGTTAACGGCAAGTATTTTCCCGCTATTCGCCAACTGTGTTCGCCAACGGTCTATGCCTACTGAGATTTAAAATTGGTGTAAGTGAAATCTGAATGTTCACAAGACAAAAAGCGAAGCAGCCAATTGCGCTGGCAGGGTCAAGCGAGTGTAGTTCAGATTCGGACATGGTAGACGCAGTTGAAGATATGAGCAAAATCGAAGTAGAGGGTGCTTCAGCACAAACCAACGCAACCAGCGATCAGCTAGCTGCATTGGTTGCAAGCATCGCTTCTCTGAGGGATAGTATGAACGAGTTGCGCAACGACGCTGGTCGCAGTCAGAAGGAAATACAGCAACTTCGACAAAAGATGGATGCCGGTACCACCGTTCCTGTTCAAATAAGTACATCACCACCTATCTGTGTCCAGCCGTCGCTGTCGCTGCCGGCGCTGACGTCTTCTAATACAGCATTGTTTACGGAAAATTCAGTGGTGAAACTGTACCCGCTGCCAGCATTTGATGGCAATCCGGAAGATTGGCCATTGTTTGTAGCCAGTTATGAGAGCACAACATCTGAGTTTAACTACAACAGCAAGCAAAATCTCATGCGATTGCAAAGGACCCTGCAGGGTAATGCCAAGCGTGCAGTCTCATCTTTACTTATTTACCCGGATGATGTGCCGAAGGTGTTGCAAGAGTTGGAGTTTAATTATGGCCGTCCCGATTTGCTGATTCGATCGCAATTGCAAAAGGTGCAGCAGTTTCCAGTCATGCATGATAGTCGTCTGGAGCAAATTTTGAAGTTCGCTAACCGTGTACGAAACATCGTCGCCTTCTTTAAATCGGCCAAGTGCGCCCACCATCTTATGAATCCGATGCTACTGGAGCAGTTGGTTTCCAAGTTGCTAGCATCGAAGCAGTACGAGTGGAGCAAGCATGCGGCTAGTGTTGTACCGTTTCCTACAGTGGAATCGTTTTGCGACTGGGTCAGTGATCTGGCCAAGGTGGTCTCTGTAATGCCTGGAGTTGCCGAGTTGTCGTTGCGGGCTAGTCAACCAACGCAGCCGCAGCAGCGCCAATGTGCAGCACATTATAATGCCAATCGCCCAACGGCGCCACAGGGAACTACCACACGTCGAGTCCTTCATAACAACGAAATGTCGTCTGATAGTCAATCACCAGTGTGTATGTTTTGCAACCAGAATCACATGTTGCACGACTGCGCTCAGTTTAAGTCACACAATACTGCCGACAAATGGGCTGTGGTCAAACAGCATCGGCTTTGTTTTAGGTGCCTACGAAAGGGCTAGAGCGTTACCAGCTGCCGCCGCAAGAAGGCTTGTGGCACGAACGGGTGCGAACGTTTACATCACCAATTGCTACATCAAGACGCCCAATCACCCCCAACACAGTTACCTGCCGAGAGGGAACATATTTTGAATTGCCGACAGGAAAATCAGTCCAGTCTGTTTAAGATTTTGCCTGTCTCAGTGTCGGGCCCACTCGGTAGTCTGCCAGTGTACGCTATGTTCGACGAGGGGTCTTCGGTATCACTGCTGGAAGAGAGGGTCGCCTCCCGGCTGGGGCTGAAAGGACATAACTCGCCTCTTACATTGCAGTGGTACGGAAGCAGCCAAACCACAGAAAAGTCACGGCAGGTGGCAGTCAACATACAGGGGGCCAACTGTAGCCATAATTTCCCGATCAAGAATGTGAGGACCATAAGTCGCCTAGATTTACCATCGCAGTCGTTTGCCAAAGATGTCCACAGCCACTTAAAAATGCTGCCCATCCAGAACTATGTCAACGTTAAGCCAGTACTACTCCTAGGACTGGATAACTGTCACCTCAGTGTATCTAACCAGACAGTCGAAGCCGGCCCCCAGCAGCCTATTGCCAATTTGACAAAACTGGGCTGGGTGGTGTTGGTCCGGTGCACAGTCGAGGTGCAGTCGAGCCAAGAGTATTGCACGTGCGTGAGGCACACACACTTAAGCAACTGAACCGCATAGTGGAGGAATACTTTTCGGTGGATAGTTTTGGCGTGCGCAACACTGACGTCACGTTGGAATCTGATGAGTCGCGCCAAGCTAAGAAAATAATGTTAGAAACGACCAAAAATCTCGGTCAGAGGTACGAAATCGGATTGCTGTGGCGGGATGAAAATGTCGTGCTACCTTACAGTTACGCCATGGCTAAGCATCGACTACTGAGTCTGGAATCCCGGATGTCCAGGGATGCCACTTTTGCTAAGAATTACTGCCAAGAAATCGCGAAGTATGTACAAAACGGCTACGCCAAGAAGCTGACTCAGGAAGAAGCTGATCTTTCGGGGTCTAGGACGTGGTATTTACCCCACTTTGGAGTCGTCAATCCTCACAAGCCGGATAAGCTGCGCGTCGTTTTTGACGCAGCTGCCGCAGTAGACAACATCTCACTTAATTCTGTTTTGCTCAAGGGTCCGGAGCATGCCCAGCCGCTAATTACCATAATTCATAAATTTCGCCAAGGAGTTGTCGCCGTGGCTGGAGACATCCAGGAGATGTTTTCTCAAGTCCGCATCAGAGCTGATGATCAAGACTCGCAGCGATTCTTATGGAGAAGTGGTAACCCTGCCGAGCCTATAGCCGTGTACGCCATGACGTCCATGATATTCGGCGCCATTTGTTCACCTTGCTGCGCCGAATACATCAAAAACACGAACGCTGCCAAATACCAGTCAACCATGTCTAAGGGGGCCCAAGCTGTTATTGCCAACACTTACGTCGACGACCTTGTGATCAGTTACGATAGCAAAGTGGAGGCTCTGGAAGTCACGCGTGAAGCCATACGCATAAGTGCCGCTGCCGGATTCAAATTACGAAGATTTGTGTCAAACTGCAAGGAACTTCAAGGCCGGTTGAACGAGAATAGCGCTACACACTGCAATAAGGTCGTGAACATGGAACGCCGGGCTACAGCGGAGAAAATTCTTGGTATGTTTTGGAACACAGACACTGACGCCTTCGAATTCCATTTTCAGTTCCACAAAATTGCTCGGGATGTTTTGAGTTGCAACAGGCCACCCACTAAGCGCGAGCTGCTAGCGATCGCCATGTCCATCTACGATCCGTTTGGAGTATTGTCAAATATCACCATCTGCGTGAAGTTGATGATGCAGTCGCTGTGGAAACAGCAAGTAGGATGGGACGAACAATTGCCTCATCAACTAGAGTTGCAATGGTTCGCGTGGTGGAAGTGCTTTCAGAAGGTGAAAGATCTCTCAATTCAACGCTGTTACTCCGAGTTGCTGCCGGAGGCCGACGAGATTCAGACGCACATCTTCGTTGATGCAAGTTCCAGTGCATACGCTGCTGTCGTCTATCTACGAGTCATAAAGGGAAACGCCGTCGACGTCGCCTTTGTATGTGCCAAGACCAGATGTGCACCAGTAAAGGGCATGACGGTGCCGCGTTTAGAACTACAAGCCGCCCTGCTGGGAGGCCGACTGGGGTCGTCAATTGAGACGTACCATGATTTCCGCATTGACAGTACCACGTTTTGGAGCGACTCCAAAACGGTGATACTTTGGATACGCTCAACCACAAGAGAATATAAGCAGTTTGTAGGCTGTCGTATCGCCGAGATTCTGTCCACTACGTCACCGCAACAGTGGCGGTGGATACCAACATCGCTGAATGTGGCAGATGAAGCTACCCGTGCCAGCTTGGCGCCTGAACTTCACGAAGGATCCCGATGGCTGAGGGGCCCGCAGTTTCTCTATGAAGATGAATCTTTTTTTTTTCTTTTTTTCCTTTGTCGGAACGATCTAGCAAGCGCAGCACTCAGACAATTATACGTCCATTGTACTACGACTTGTTGTTCCCTGTTAATATGCTTTAAATCTACCCGACTTCCGAAGAAACCTTGATAGATCCTGGGGTGCCAAGGGGCCAAGGTGGTCGCTTCTTAGCACATCAGTGCCAAACGTCTCAAACCTGAAACGAGCGAACGCGGGGCAGAGACACAGGAAGTGTTCCGCCGTCTCAACGTCCTCCCCACAGGCAGGACATAGGGCACTGTCAGATATGCCTACCATTTCCATGTGCTTAGCCCATAGAAAATGGCCCGTCATTAACCCGACCATCTGCCTGCAGTCCCCTCTGCCTAGTGACAGAAAAAACTGTGAGCATTTGTCGGATATGGCGGGAAGCATAAGTTTCATCCACCTGCAGCCGCTCTCAGAGTGCCATGCTCGCTCCTGGATCATAGTGACCCATTCGTTAACAGTGGCTTTGATGGCCGCAGATGGGAGTGGCAGAAAAGGCTCAGGGCCGACAAAAGCAGCCTCAGAGCCCATTCTAGCTAAGGAATCCGAGGTCTCGTTACCCGCAATTCCTGCGTGTCCCGGGACCCAGGTGAGCATCAGGCTATTATATCTGCCGGATAATTAAGCCTGGATTTGCAGGACTTGACTAGCATAGAGGTGGTTAGAGGGCTGTGCAAGGCCATAAGCGCAGCTTGGCTGTCACTACAGACACAGATAGACCTGCCTTTCCACCTATTCTCTATGACAAAGTTCATCGCCTCAAGTATCGCATGCACCTCTGCCTGAAACACAGATGCGCGCGAGCCTAGGGCAAAGAACCGTCCAGTCCCCGTGGATTCAACGAAGACCCCAGAGCCAGAACCTTCTTCCGTTCGGGAGCCATCCGTGAATATACGGAAACAGTGTTTACCGGGCTCATCCTCAGGATCTGACCAAGAGTGAGCCTCAGGCAGCAACACCATGTACCGCAGATTAATCTTACTGCCCACAGGAAACGCAGCTGACGTCGGACCATTGCGCTGCAGAGGAGTCTGCGAAAATGCATATACTTCGTGCATACCCAGGGGAGTATCCCATAAGTTTTACTAATTTTTCTTCGTACTTAAAGATGGTGAGAATTGTCGCTTGGATTTTGCGTTTCGCCAACAACGCCAAGTCCACGGGCCGCCAACAAGGAGTGCTGCAAGCGGCGGAGCTTACAGCATCCGAGAAAGTAATACTTCGTCAAGTCCAGCTAGAAGCGTTTGCCGAAGAAATTCATGCTCTTAAGGCCAAGAAGAGTATACCCAAATCCAACAGCTTATACCCGCTTACACCATTTCTGGATGCCGACGGTCTGGTCAAAGTCAATGGCCGAATTGATGCCGCCTATTGCTTACCCGTGTCAGCTCGGCGTCCAACAATTCTGCCTACCAAGCATCACGTGACGCGCCTTATCATGGATCAGCACCATCGAAAGCGGCATCATCAAAATGACTGCCTGATCATAAATGAGATGCGCCAAAGGTTTTGGGTGCCTAATGCTCGCACACTATTGAAGTCTGTCAAGAGGAGGTGCGCGGAGTGTATATTGACTAACGCCAAGCCTGCTACGCCCTTAATGGGTCAGTTGCCTACCGATCGACTTACACCATTTGTCCGCCCGTTTTCCTACGCCAGAGTCGATTATTGTGGGCCGTTTTTTGTTGCTATTGGTCGCAGAAAGGAAAAACGTTGGGTGGCGTTGTTCACTTGCTTAACAACCCGCGCCATACACCTAGAAGTCGCAGCGGACTTGTCAACCGATGCTTTCTGAATTTGCCTGCGCAACTTCGTTAATCGCAGAGGGGTGCCCATACGAATCCGGAGCGACAATGGCACAAATTTCATCGGGGCACAGAGACAGCTGAAACAGCTGAGTCAAAACTAGCGCAAGACAACATTCAATGGGTGTTTAATTGCCCCGCTGACCCATCTGCAGGCGGTTGTTGGGAGCGCCTAGTGCAATGTGTCAAGCGTTTGCTGCAACGGATTTTTAAAGATGAGGCCCCGCGATTGGAGACCTTTCAAAGCGTGTTGATTGAAGCAGAAAACATAACCAACAGCCGTCCTTTGACCGACATACCACTACAACCGCAAGAGGAGGAGCCGTTTACGCCAAACCATTTTCTAGTTGGCTGCCTTAACTCCACACAGACACCGAGCCCGGATGGAGAAAGGTTGTGCCTCCGGAAGCAATGGAGAATCTCGCAGAATTTGAAGGACAGGCTGTGGAAAAGGTGGGTGTCAGAGTATTTGCCTCAGCTGCTTCGCAGGCCTAAGTGGAGAGAAGTAGCTACGCCGTTAAAGCCGGGGCAGTTGGTAATTGTCTGCGATCCTGCCCTCCCGAGGAGCCAGTGGGAAAAGGGACGAATTACCGAAGTTATAGTTGCAAAGGATGGACAGGTCAGAAGCGCGGAGGTGCGGACGAAACATGGGCTGATACGTCGACCAGCCAGAAAGCTAGCCGCTTTATATGTGAGTGAATCCCCTGAGTGATTCACCGGGAGGTGGGATGTTGCGGCGAAATAGTATGCTGCGGCGAAATTTTACATTTATGTCTGCAACCCTGTTCAAGCTGAATGTATTCCGTTAAAGCACGCGCATTTTCATATTTTGAGTTGAAGTCTACTGCTGTCGCTCGAAAGGAGCATATCAATTTGAAAACACAACGAACAAAAACAAAGTCAAAGAAAGTGAAATAAAGCCTAATATATTTTTCATTTAAATTGCCGTCTAATCATTTTTGCCGTCTACATCATTTGTCGTCTACAACAATTATTTATTATTCTTTTGTACTGCAGAAAGCTACCAACCAGCTAGAAAGCTGGAAACCAGGTGCAAACCAAATGTAATAAATGTTCAAATAACTAATAAGTTTTAAGCAAATTTTTAATAAAATGGATTCTTAATTCCTTAATTCCTGCGTTAAATTCTTTGTAGCTTTGAATTCTTTTGCTTCATCTGCCATTTACACTTCAACTATGACAATTGTCAACCGATACGTTCAAAAGTTTCAAAAAACTAAATTTTTACCATCGCAGTTTATAATTCCTGTGGCAAATCTGTAACCATAGTTACAGCATAGCAACAGCATTTCGAAGCATGCTTAGTTTAGCCCTTTTGTACAGATCGCAATGCAACACATTTTTGAGCGATCGTTTCTATGGCAGCTATATGTTATAAATAGTTGCCCGATCTTGTTCAAATTTGGATATGTGATGTGGAATTACCTAAAAATCTTAAATACAATATTTTGTGAGAATATCTTTGAAAATTGTTGTAAAATGAAGTCAAATGTAACCCTGCAACCCACTTGTTTACAATCCCACTCAATATGAGTTGCTTTTGTGCTTTCTTCTTCTTCACTTTTGAATAAACGGTCGCACGGTGCGGACGTGCACGAAACAAGGAAACTATCAATTATTTTTCAACAGGTTATGGGCCCAGGAACCCCATAAACCAACGGTCCTAGTGCGAAATATTAAAGTTTGTTGTAGTGTTTTGCTTGCGTAGCGAAACGGAAACGTTTTTCGAAGGTCGAAGATAAGTTCTTCTGCATACAACATCGAGAAGCTGAATGAATCGAACTATGATTCATGGAGCCTCCAGATGAGAAGTGTGCTGGTGCACCAAGATCTGTGCGTCATAGCATCCGGAGCTGAGGTGAAGCCTGAGGCAACCGACGAGACCAGCCGTGCAGCAGCGATCGCTTGGACAAAGAGGGATGACAAGGATACCGCAACAATTATATTGAGTGCTACTCCGTTGCAGATAGCGCACATAAAAGGTTGCACGACGTCGAGCGATGTGTGGAATACGCTGAAGGAGATCCATCGACCACGTGGACCAGTGCGCAAGGTTACGCTATTCAAGCAGCTACTTGCAATGCGTATGGACGAAAACGAAAGTGTGCAGCATTACATCTGCAAGTTTGTGTCAACTGTAGAGGCATTGGCCGAGATCGGTGTCATTCTTCAGGAGGAGCTGTATGTTATCATGCTGATGGCGAGTTTGCCAAAAAGCTACGAAAATTTTGTGGTCGCATTGGAAACGCGCGACGATCTTCCCAGGCTGAGTGCGCTGAAGCTCAAGCTGACTGAAGAGGGTGATCGACGAAAGGTGAACTGTGACAAGGTCGTTAATGCTGAATGTAGCGTAGAAGCATTCATGGCGCGTTCGAATAACGGGAAAACCCAAAACAGTTCCAACATGAACAGCAGCAGCGAAAACAAAGGCGGCCATGCAGGTGCGCGAAAATCAAAAAATTTCAAATGCTACAACTGTGGCCGCAAGGGCCATTACGCGGCGCAGTGCAAAGAGAAAGAGAACAAAAGAGAGCATACGCAAGCATCATTCTCTGCGCGTGTGAGATCAAGTCCGGATTCGTTGAGCGCAACCGTGTGGTGTATTGACAGCGGCGCCACTTCGCATCTTTGTGGCAGGCGTGAGATGTTCGTTTCAGTAGAAGCGTATGAAGAGAACATTTCTATGGCGGACAACAAGAAAGTAAAAGCAGAAGGAATTGGCAAAGTTCGAATAAAAAGCACTACCTGCGACATCGAGCTGAGCGACGTTCTATTTGTACCGGGATTGCGGTGCAACTTTATCTCAGTTGGAAAGGCAGTGGCGAACAATTACTGCGTGAATTTTACTTCGAAGGCAGCAACGATTGTGAGCAGTAGTGGTGAGATTATTCTTGAAGCCGACAAGGTCGGAGACCTTTTTCTGTTCAATGCAACGCCTAACCAATTGTTTTTTACATGTATGGCCATATGAACTGTGCAAGCTTAAAGGAGCTGGTAAACAAAAATATGGTGCATGGACTTAAGGTCAAGTTTCCTGATGGAATTGATTGCCAGGTGTGCATGAGGTGCAAATGTACGGTGAAGCCATTCGAAAGTTCTGAGACAAGAGCCGGTGAAGTTCTGGAAGTTGTTCACAGTGACTTGTGTGGTCCAATGAATAACACATCAGTTGCGGGCAGCCGATATTTCTTAACGTTTGTCGACGACAAGTCACGATATGTTTTTGTGTACTTTGTTAAGACTAAGGATGAGGTATTCCAGAAGTTCTGTGAATTCAAGGCAATGGTGGAGCGACAAACTGGTAACCAAATCAAAGTGTTACGCAGCGATAATGGCACCGAATTTGTGAATCGTGCCTTTAACGATTATTGCAAGAAGGCCGGAATCAAAAGGCAGCTAGCCGTTCCCCATACACCGCAGCAAAACGGCGTTGCTGAGCGTTTCAACCGGACGCTGGTTGAAATGGCCAGGAGCATGATCGTAGGTTCCGCCGCCAATGAAGTCTTGTGGGCAGAGGCAGTGAATACAGCGGCATATCTAAGGAACCGAGCACCTACTAAGGCGTTGAACGGCAAGACGCCATATGAAGTCTGGTTTAAACGTAAGCTAACTGTATCTCATTTGAAGACGTTTGGTGCTACGGCTATAGCACTAGATAAGACACACCGTGGTAAATTTAGACCAAAAGGTAAAGAATATTTGATGGTCGGATATTCGGATGAAGCAAAGGCTTATCGCTTAATGGAAAAAGCAACACGAAAGATAATCGTGAGTCGAGATGTTTACTTTGTGGAGCCGCATGTGTCAGCTGAAATCATCGACGTGACGATCGAGGAGGAGTGCGTCAGCGACGAGAAGGCGAACGACGAATGCGGAGATGCAGAAACTGATCACGACGATTCACAAGCCGAAGACGACAACGAAGTGGGTGAGCCGAGAGTCGGACCAGGTCGCCCGAAGCTAATTCGTTCGGGTGCTCCGGGCAGGCCACGCAAGCAGTACAACGTCCTTCACTTTATGAAGCTGGACATCAATCAGCTGAAGACATCAAGATTCCCGAAACCGTCACAGAGGCACTGAACAGCGAGTACGCAGATCACTGGTGGGCAGCAATGGAAAGTGAGTATCAGGCACTCATAACGAACGATACATGGGAGTTGACTGAGCTACCACAGGGTCAGAAAGCTAGTTATTGGGGCTAAGTGGGTTTTTTCATGCAAAGCAAACAAGAGCGGAGGTATTGACAGGTTCAAAGCTAGGCTAGTAGCAAAGGGTTGTGGACAAACATATGGTGTTAATTACACTGAGACTTTTTCGCCTGTAGTGCGATATGAGACAATACGAATGGTTATTGCTCTAGCAGCTGAGTATGAGCTTCATTTACATCAAATGGATGTATCAACAGCTTACCTGAACAGTGAACTTTGCGAAGATATATATATGGTTCAGCCAGAAAAATTTGTTGATAAGAATTTCCCAAATAAGGTTTTGAGACTAAAACGGGCTCTTTATGGTCTAAAACAATCAGGCCGACAGTGGAATTTGAAAATTGATTCAATTCTGAAGAATATTGGTCTTAACCAATGTGAGAGCGAACCATGCTTGTACGTTATGAAAGGACAACAAAATCAGTTTAATTGCTATATATGTAGATGATTTACTTATAGCATGTTCGGACTTAGACGAGCTTAAGCTGATTAAAAGAAAGATATCCGAAGTGATAAAAGTTGTAGACAAGGGCGCGGTCAATTATTTTCTTAGTATGAAAGTAGAAACAGACGGACTGACAGGCGCAATAGAGTTTAATCAACGCGGACAAATCGAACAACTAACACGACAGTACGGAATGGAAAATTGCCGTCCGGTGGCAACACCATTAGAACCGAAATTTCAGATTAAATGTGACGTCAGCAATTGTAAACGAGTCGATCCAGTCCAATATCAATCACTCATTGGGTCCTCAATGTATATCGCCTTGTTATCACGCCCAGATATACTGCATTCTGTATGTAAGTTGTCGCAAATGAACACCGACCCTCACAACGAACACATGATTGCCGCAAAGCGGCTGCTGAAGTATTTAAGTAGTACAAAGAACATGCAGCTGAAGTATTGTAAGACTGGCAAACCATTTGAATGTTACGTTGACGCCGATTGGGGGGTGATACAACCGATCGAAAATCATATACAGGGTATGTGTTTGTTTTTGCTGGCGGAGCAATTTCTTGGGAGTGCAGGAAGCAGTCGACGGTTGCCCTGAGCAGCACCGAGGCTGAATACATGGCCCTATCATCAGCTGCAAAAGAGGCCACATATGTACGTAAGCTGCTGGGTGAAATCAAGCTATTGAGTAGTGAACCATTAACAGTTTACTGCGACAACCTGAGCGCGATGCACTTGGTTAAGAACCCGGTGTACCACACCAGAAGCAAGCACGTTGACATACGTTATCACCATGTAAGAAATGTATACAAGGATGGTGAAATAGACTTAAGATATTGCAATTCAAGCGACATGATCGCAGATATTTTCACAAAGAATCTTTCGAAGTCAAGTCATTTAAAATTAATGAAAATGTTAAGTCTTTCACTATGAATAATTACATATATTAAAATGTTTGTAAACAATGAAAAATATCTGTAATGTAAACACGTGAGTTGAGGACGAGTGTTGTAAAATGAAGTCAAATGCAACCCTGCAACCCACTTGTTTACAATCCCACTCAATATGAGTTGCTTTGGTGCTTTCTTCTTTGTACTTCACTTTTGAATAAACGGTCGCACGGTGCGGACGTGCACGAAACAAGGAAACTATCAATTATTTTTCAACAAAATACACTTTTTATGGAATTTCTTAAAAAAAAAGCAACAAATTCGCCTACTTTGTGGGGGGCTGAAACCCCATTCATCCCATTCCCCCTTCCACATTTTTTTTTTGACTCGAACAAACGCGCAGGGGATGACCCCTATTAATGCGAGGCATTGCGTTGGTTCAGAAAGGATATAAGGGTTAGGAGATAGGGTTTTGAGAGAAGTGGTTATGGACTCTCGACTTGAACTCATCGAGATCATAAGTGCTGGGGAAAATATCCGCAGGGAGACCATTCCACAACCGCGATGTACGGGCCAGAAACGAACGCTCTCTGCAGTGCGTAGTGCGCTGAAACATCGTTTCAACGTGGAATGCATGAGCGCCAGTGTTCAAACGGGTTGCCCGGGGAATACCCGGAGTGATGGCAGCAAGCTGCTCATCTCACTGAGCACATACCGAAAAAGTATCGGTAAAATAACACCACACATGCCACGTTTCGACGATGCTCCAAGGAGTCAATAGAGCTGGATGCCCTACTGTCCCCTATAAGCTTGATCGCACGGTTTTGCACCCGGTCCAGGAGCTCCAAATGAGTTTTTGAAGCCCCCGCCCATAGGTGCGAGTTAAACTCTATTTTAGGTCGGATATAGGTGATATAGATAATGTGGAGATCAGACGGAGTGAAATATTTTTTGCACCGCTTTAGGAAGCCGAGGCACTTGGCTGCTTCTTTCGACACGCCAAAAATATGATCGTTCCAACGAAGATTGTTCTTAATGGACATGCCCAGAACATCAAGAGCTTCCGATTCCGCAATACCCACACCACCCATAACCAGGGATGTGTTGGGATGTGGGGAGACTCGTTTGTGGGATAACAGGCTACATTAGGTCTTGCGAGGATTAAAATCGACCCTGTTCGCTTGACCCCACTTGGAGATTGTTTGTAGGTCGCTATTAAGTGTGTCATTCATACGGCGCCGTTCTCTCTCAATCTCCACAGAGCTGGGGCGCTTTGTGAAAGAATATGAATGACACATGGTGCTGTCATCCGCAAACGAGTAGATGGGATTCATCGTCGACGACAATAGGTCGTTGATGAAGATGAGGAAAAGGGTTAGAGAAAGGACCGAACCATGCGGCACTCCCGCGCTAAGGGAATGCTTTTCCGAGGCTATGCCGTCTATTACAACACGAATAGAGCGATCATAGGCAAGCAAGGAAGCTCGTAATCCAACGTGAGAAGGTACTACCGACGCCATAGGCAATCAATTTTGACACGAGTGCTTTATGCCACACTCTGTCAAAGGCCGAACCTAAAATCATTTTATGTTTTTGCTTACCAACTTAGCTCAAAAAATGAAAACTGTCTTTATAAAACGGATGAAAAGAAAAATATTAACATAAATATTGGTGACAGTGTGAAGGTTAAGCCGTCGTTGATCCAGTTAGATTTAGATTTTGAAAATAATGAGAAACACGTATCTGATTTTTTTTATTTCCAATATGTTTGCAATGTTTGAAGTTAATAGGCGCATCGGTTCATTTTTTTCGGAGTCTTCCCATAAACAAACCTTAACCCATTGCTGGCCCAGTTAAATTTTTATTTTCGAACAATTATAAAATACGTGCCGAATTATTTTTGATTTAGAGTATTTTCAGGAAGTTCGAAATCAATATGTCTATCAAATTACGTTTTTTCATACAACAACTTAACGCATGTTTTGCCCTTTAAGCCCCCTATTTTCGAAAAATCCCGTGTTAGCGGAGGTTCATTCTTTAAGATGTACCTGCAGTTCTAATTTCACATTAGTAGCTTCAGCGGTTTGAGCTGGGCGATGATAAATCAATCAATCAGTCAGTCAGGACAAACAATCTATGTATATAAAAATGGAAGCGGTACCACGCCTTGTCTAATGCTCACAACTTTCTTCTAGTCGAATTGTGCTACTACGTGAAAACTTCGTACCAAGTTTCATTGATGTGGACAGTACTGCGTAAATGTTGGGTCATAAAATATGTGCCACGCCCCTTATCCAACGCCCATCAAATTTTAACAGTAGAATGATACTTCTATGGGACGATGTCATACCAAATTTCAATGCTGTACGACTTACAATTCCAAAGCAGCTCCATATAAAAGATTTGAGTTGTATGGGCGGAGCCACGCCCTCTTGTTAAATACCCGCCTCATTCCCTCTACCGAAAGATATGACTAAATGGTAGGTTCATACCAAGTTTCATTGATGTACGACTTACAGTTCTGCTGAAATATTGGGTCATAAAAAATGTGCCACGCCCCTTATCCAACGCCCATCAAATTTTAACAGTAGAATGACACTGCTATGGAACGATGTCATACCAATTTTCAATGCTGTGCGACTTACAATTCCGAAGCTATTCCATTTAAAAGATTTGAGTTGTATGGGCGGTGCCACACCCTCTTGTTCAATACCCACCCCATTCCCTCTATCGAAGGACATGACTAAATAGTAAGTTCGTACCAAATTTACTTGATGTGTGACTTATGGTTCCAAAGTTATTGTCTAAAAATGTATTCTTGTGGTGCCACGCCCCGTTTTCCCGACTTTTTTTCCTAAACCTTCACGTAAAATTTCAAACAAATCCGCCGAAGGAAGTATCCAAGTTGGTCCTGTCGTTTTCAAGTTTTAAGCAGCCGAACGAACCACGATTCATTTTTATGTAGGGGAAAAGGTTCGGTTGTGGGCACCCTTTTGTTTTTGGCTCATAACTTTTCACCAAGCTCATATTAATCGGACATATAGATATCTATGGAAAGCTAGAGACCTTAGCTAACAAGTAATGATGAAAATAAACCGATTCCGTCAAATAGAAAAGTTTTTTTTTTAATTTTGCAAAGTAGTCATTTTTAACGAAAATTTTTTTTTGGTTCGGTTGTGGGCACCCTTGGAAAATCTGCTGGAAACGGGGAAATATGAAGAAAAACCAACACGAATATAGAAAAATATTAAATTTTAATTATTTGAAGCACAGTGCACGCATGTGAAGTAGCTGGCACGCATGCCGGCATACTTTAGCTGGACGGGCATTTCAAAATGTAAGTGATCAAGTCGTTCTCCTGGGCTGTCGAGAAGACTAAAGTAAAATGAAATTAACCTAATTAATCAACACTCTTCAAGTGCTGTGACGTGAAGAAGGTGGAAAACACCAATTTACCTGATTCGATGGCACGCACTTGTAACATCCACGAACAAGCACCACCGTCGACGGCTTTGAAGTCTCCGAAATTTTCTTCCTCCTTCTTCATGTAGCGTTGAAGAGTGGTTCGGGAAATCGCATACGCTGCGGCAGTCGATTTTGTGGGTAGCTTATTTGCAGATCAATGTTTAATAGCATCCAGCAGCACATTAAAAAAGATATCGGACGATTTTTTTATTTATCCTCCGATGATATGGCTAAAACAACCAAAAAATGCGTAAAAACACCATTTCCGATGATATAACTTACCAAATCACAAAAAACGGGTGCCCACAACCGAACTAATTGCTGTGCCCGCAACCGAATTTGGCTGCCATTTTGAGAAGTACTGAAACATTCTTTTGGGGTAAACATATTGGTTGTAATCAATATTGGATCACAAAGTACAATCAATTTACTAAATAAAAATGCATTTTACTCAACTTCTCGATGGATTCACTTCGATTTATACCACTATTTAAAATGTTTAAAAAATGTTTGTCTTATTTTTTAAGCACAGACAGATATATATGGTCCCAGCACAAAGCAGACGCGTCTGTTCGACTCGGTATTTGGCACAAAAAGATCGTGCTTCCATAATGAACAAATGCCATTAGTCAAAAAAACATAGCCTGCTTTCTATCAAAAGATACGAAGGGGTGCCCACAACCGAACCTATTACCCTATATGTACTTAGCACAAAGCTACAGTCCACAAATGTTGGTATGGGCCCATAAAATGGGAGTGCCAACAGTGCAGGAGATTATATATGCAACCTGCGATGCCATTTGGAGTGAGCTGCATCCAGTTTATGTTACTCAGCCAAATGTGATGGAATGGAGTGTCATTTTTTACAAGTAAATTCATCCAAAAATTCAGTAGTTCACAGTTCTCCACTACATTTTTTCCACTTCTTGCGCGAATAGGTTCTACGTGAAAACAGGAATGCCGCATTGCCTTGGTGGTGTTGACGGCAAACACATCAACATAGTATGCTCGAAACATAGGGGATCTCTCTTCTACAACTACAAAAAGAACGATAGCATTGTACCAAAGAAAATAAACATACAGAATGCGCATGTCATACAAGCACAAATTTTTTATGGCGGGTTCTAACATTGGAACCCGCGCTCTGCGCTCACAGATCACGTATGTGGTGAGAGCGTTGCATTACAAGCGAGAACATAGTTTTATGTGTTGCGCTCTCTGGTTGCGCTCATTGCAGCGAATCTGCGTTAGCACACTGCTGCGGCGTGGGATGATTGGGAGATGAAGACGATGTTCTGTTGTTGTTGTTGTTGCGCTGGCGAAATTTGAAATTGTAAAACGATTTCTATTTTCTGGCTGGCTTTTGTTCTTCTTCTATAAGCCTGGCATGGCGACTTATATGATCGCTACAAGCAATAAAAAATAAATAATAATAAGTAATCAACAGAGACAATCAAAAAGAGAAATGGAAAGAAAGGAAGAAGTTTTTATTAGCCCGCAATAATTTTTAAAGCCCCGTTGTTTGGAACTTTTTTTACGGCCCACATATAATTCTTGCGTAAAAGAACTAATATAAAAAAATCTTGGATTTTAAATTTACTGTCCCATTATTCGTCACTAAACCATTCTGAAGTAAAATTCTTGCATTAGTCGCATATATGTACATACTAGCTGACCCGGCGAACTTCGTCTCACATGACATTATTTGTCGTTTTTATAATGAAATACGCGAGATGGCGTATCTATGGCGATGCAAATTGACGAAGAAAACCAACTAAAGGAATAGGAGGAGCTACTGATTAACGCAATCGAGGCCCACAAATAAGCAATGTTGCTGCTAAGTTTCAGTAAAGAAATGGACTGCGCCTGAACCAAAATTAAATGATATGGGCGGTGACGCCCCTTATACAAAACCCAACAATGCCCTCTGTCGAAAGAGAAAATGGTAGGTTCGTACTAAGTTTCATTGCTGTGCGACTTATAGTTCAGAAAAATATTTGGGTCACAAAAATGGTCACGCCCCTTGTCCAACGCCCATCAAATATTACCAGTATAATGACTCATCTATGGGACGACGGGGTACTAAATTTCAGTGTTGTACCGCTTACAATTTCAAAGATATTCTCTATTAAAAATTTGGCTTGTATGGGCGGTGCCACGCCCCTTGTTCAATACCCGCACCATTCCTTCTGTCGAAAGATATGAATAAATGGTAGGTTCGTACTTAGTTTCATTGCTGTGCGACTTAAAGTTCAGCAAAATTTTTGGGTCACAAAAAATGTGCCACGCCCCTTGTTCACCGCCCATTAAATCTGACCAGTAGAATGACTCATCTATGAGATGACGGGGTACTAAATTTCAGTGTTGTACGACTTACAATTTCGAAGATTTGGCTTGTATGGGTGGTGCCACGCCCCCTTGTCCAATACCCGCCTCATTCCGTCTGTCGAAAGATATGAGTACATGATATGTTCATACTAAGTTTCATGGATGTGCGACTTATAGTTCAGCGGAATAATTGGGTAAAAAAAATGTGCCACGCCCCATTTCCAACGCCCATCAAATCTTACCAGTAGAATGAGACATCTATGGGACGACACTGTACTAAATTTCAATGCTGTGCACCTTACAATTTTGAAGATATTCTCTATTAAAAATTTGGCTTGTATGGGCGGTACCACGCCCCCTTGTTCAATACCCGCCTCATTCCCTCTGCCGAAAGATATGACTAAATGGTAGGTTCATACCAAGTTTCATTGATGTACGACTTACAGTTTTGCTGAAATATTGGGTCATAAAAAATGTGCCACGCCCCTTATCCAACGCCCATCAAATTTTAACAGTAGAATGACACTGCTATGGAACGATGTCATACCAAATTTCAATGCTGTGCGACTTACAATTGCGAAGCTATTCCATTTAAAAGATTTGAGTTGTATGGGCGGTGCCACACCCCCTTGTTCAATACCCACCCCATTCCCTCTATCGAAGGACATGACTAAATAGTAAGTTCGTACCAAATTTAATTGATGGTATGGTTCCAAAGTTATTGTCTAAAAATGTATTCTGGTGGTGCCACGCATCGTTTTCCCGACTTTTCTTTTTTCCTAAACCTTCACGTAACAATTTCAAACAAACCCGCCGAAGGAAGTATCCAAGTTGGTCCAGTCGTTTTCAAGTTTGAAGCAGCCGAACGAACCACGATTCATTTTTATGTATATGTACTCAGCACAAAGCTACAGTCCACAAATGTTGGTATGGGCCCATAAAATGGGAGTGCCAACAGTGCAGGAGATTATATATGCAACCTGCGATGCCATTTGGAGTGAGCTGCATCCAGTTTATGTTACTCAGCCAAATGTGATGGAATGGAGTGTCATTTTTTACAAGTAAATTCATCCAAAAATTCAGTAGTTCACAGTTCTCCACTACATTTTTTCCACTTCTTGCGCGAATAGGTTCTACGTGAAAACAGGAATGCCGCATTGCCTTGGTGGTGTTGACGGCAAACACATCAACATAGTGTGCTCGAAACATAGGGGATCTCTCTTCTACAAGTACAAAAAGAACGATAGCATTGTACCAAAGAAAATAAACATACAGAATGCGCATGTCATACAAGCACAAATTTTTTATGGCGGGTTCTAACATTGGAACCCGCGCTCTGCGCTCACAGATCACGTATGTGGTGAGAGCGTTGCATTACAAGCGAGAACATAGTTTTATGTGTTGCGCTCTCTGGTTGCGCTCATTGCAGCGAATCTGCGTTAGCACACTGCTGCGGCGTGGGATGATTGGGAGATGAAGACGATGTTCTGTTGTTGTTGTTGTTGCGCTGGCGAAATTTGAAATTGTAAAACGATTTCTATTTTCTGGCTGGCTTTTGTTCTTCTTCTATAAGCCTGGCATGGCGACTTATATGATCGCTACAAGCAATAAAAAATAAATAATAATAAGTAATCAACAGAGACAATCAAAAAGAGAAATGGAAAGAAAGGAAGAAGTTTTTATTAGCCCGCAATAATTTTTAAAGCCCCGTTGTTTGGAACTTTTTTTACGGCCCACATATAATTCTTGCGTAAAAGAACTAATATAAAAAAATCTTGGATTTTAAATTTACTGTCCCATTATTCGTCACTAAACCATTCTGAAGTAAAATTCTTGCATTAGTTGCATATATGTACATACTAGCTGACCCGGCGAACTTCGTCTCACATGACATTATTTGTCGTTTTTATAATGAAATACGCGAGATGGCGTATCTATGGCGATGCAAATTGACGAAGAAAACCAACTAAAGGAATAGGAGGAGCTACTGATTAACGCAATCGAGGCCCACAAATAAGCAATGTTGCTGCTAAGTTTCAGTAAAGAAATGGACTGCGCCTGAACCAAAATTAAATGATATGGGCGGTGACGCCCCTTATACAACACCCAACAATGCCCTCTGTCGAAAGAGAAAATGGTAGGTTCGTACTAAGTTTCATTGCTGTGCGACTTATAGTTCAGAAAAATATTTGGGTCACAAAAATGGTCACGCCCCTTGTCCAACGCCCATCAAATATTACCAGTATAATGACTCATCTATGGGACGACGGGGTACTAAATTTCAGTGTTGTACCGCTTACAATTTCAAAGATATTCTCTATTAAAAATTGGCTTGTATGGGCGGTGCCACGCCCCTTGTTCAATACCCGCACCATTCCTTCTGTCGAAAGATATGAATAAATGGTAGGTTCGTACTTAGTTTCATTGCTGTGCGACTTATGGTTCAGCGGAATATTTGGGTCACAAACAATGTGCCACGCCCCTTGTCCAACACCCACCAAATCTTACCAGTACAATGACACATCTATGGGACGGTAACTATACTAACAGCCCTATTCTGGCACTACCGTAACAATTGTTACCCCCCGTAACAATTGAATTGAATTTGATTGTTCCCGTATTCTGGAAAAATGCTGACAAGAAGAAAGTTCAAACAATTCACCACTCGAGATGAAAAGCTCTTTTACTATCAAAACAGCTGTTTTTGTGTTTTTTCTGTCAAACTGTCAAAAAATAAACAAATAAAAAAAAAGCAAACGCAGAAAATCTGGCGAATTTTTTTTTTAGCTTCTTACAATGTATGTATATATTCTTTTCGTTTCTAGAGTTCTTAAGTTTAAGCGCACGACGCAGGAGCAGAGAATTTGGAAGACGAATTTGAACACGAAATTTGAATTTTATAAGCTTTGTGTGCTTGTCACCTGCTCGTACGGAGGTAACAAATTTCGTAACAATTAACGCTTTTTGAGCTTTTGAATTTGCTCCAGAATACCAAAAAGTGACAATTGTTACCAAGTATTCAATTGTTACCGAGGTGAATATTGTTACGGTTGCCAGAATAGGGCTGTAAATTTCAATGCTGTACGCCTTACAATTTCGAAGTTATTCCATTATTAAGATTTGGCTTGTATGGGTAGTGTCATGCCCCCTTGCCCAATACTCGCCTCATTCGCCCTGTCGAAGGACATGTAAGTTTTTAGTGAATTTAATTGATGCGTGACTTATGGTTCCAAAGTTATCGTCTGAATATTTTCAGAATTCACGGTCAAATATGGCAGGGTATTGCCGACTTTTCCAATAGATTTTCCGGAATTTTCTTTTCGCACGAACCTGAACTGACTTAATACGAATCCAAAAAGAAAATCGGTCGTTTCGTTTGAGCGTGAATCGCTTACACACATACAGCCACGTTCTTTTATATATATAGATATGCCTCAATACCGACTTTTTTAGGCTCCGACTGAAAGGTTGTGAAAAAAAACCAATCAGCAACACAAAAAAGCATACACACAAAAACTACAAGAACAAAAATCATTAGCGTTGTTTTGAATCACGTTCGCTGAGACGACGACCGTTGCGCTGGCAAAGTGATGTCCCTTTGCTGGCGACAAATAAATGCAGAAATTCGCGCAAAAAATGATTGAGCGACCAAAGCACCAACCAGTCAATGTACACACATGGGCGTATCCAGGAACAAATTAAGAGGGGCTAATAAATACATTTGAAAATTCATATTATAGAGTTCAAATAGAATAGAATACAGAATTCTATATATTTATAGAACATAGAATTTTGAATTTTAGGGGCGCAAATAACTATCCGTGTTCCCTACCCTGATACGCCCATGTGTACACAGGTGAAGCGGCACTTTCATTTCATGAGTGGTTGTTGGGTGAGTGTGCTTCAGTTTGCACAGCCAATGAGCGCAAACTGAAGCGCTCGCTCTCCTACTGGCACCCCTCTTTCCCTTTTGTGGCTTGCCCCCGCACTATGAAACTCGCAAACAAAAATTTGAATTTTTGAGCTCAGATGCGCCTTTTATACACTTCATATTCTTTGATTGTACTCATGACGATGTGTGACTCCGACTACACGTTTACCTTTGTAAAAATTAATGTTTCTTTTGATAATCATTTTTTGGTGATGATGCTGCTGACGATTTGCTGGTCAGCACTTTGTATGGGAACAGAATGTTGATGTGACTGCGCGTGTGTCAGCGCTAGCGTTAACTTAGATGTCGGGGCGCTCGGGAGTCAAAGCGATGGTGGTGTATTCGCACGCAGTGCATTTGGGCGCATGATACTGCGAAACGATCTTGTTCTTCCTCCAGATGAAAACCTGCCTGGTAAGTGACCTTTTTGATTGTGCAGAATTACATTGTAATAGATTAATGTATTCATCAATACGTATTGCAATCTAGCTACGAACAAAACATTTCCATATTCCTTCTTGGGAGATAACGCCTTCCCGTTGAAGCACAATCTAATGCACCCCTATCCTGGCAGGTGCCTGTCGGCCGAGAAACAGAACTTTAACAGCTGTCTGTCTGGCTCGAGTCCACGTTACAAATACCTTCGGCATTTTGGCGAAGAGGTGGAGTACTCCATAGCTCCATTGGCGCAGCACCGAAAAATGTGGACAAGAGGCATTCGCAGCCAGGGACGAGCTCGCACAACACCTATTCCACAACGAATAGGCTCACACACTAAACTGCAACAGAAACTCCGACGTTCGTACAATGACAACTGATAACTTCGACACACGTTTCGAGTTTCTCAATCCGCCTACCGACGAAATAGTTGTCGGTTGTGACGGAAGGAAATAAACTGACATGAGAGATGTTTTAAGTGGTCAAAGTCTCACACTGACGTGGAAAATGCTTTCGATGCTTTTCATCTCGTTAAAAAAAAACCGATATCACAATCACAATAAAAAATATCAGCCCGATTCTAAACAGAAATTCCGCGGGAATTTTTTCTCTTTTCCCTTCTCTCATATTCTCAATGACATCTCCCCGGGAGATTTTTCCCCTTTTCCCTTTCCTCCTATTCACAATGAAGTTCGAAAAGGGAGTTTTTTTCGTGCGGAAAACGTAGGCATCACCAATATGTAAAATGGCGGAAAAGCAGTGTCTTTTCTCGAGAATTATTCCGCAAACTTTATTGAAGGGAGAAGCACGCAAAAATGTAAGTTTTCTTTTAATTTTTATATTCTATTAAAAATAATTTCATGAAATACTTGATTTTAGGTCGAAAACAACCAGCAAGCACCAGCTCCAACGCCTTGTGAGCCTCATGGAAGCAAATCCTGGCATTGCGCGCGGATTTTTTAAAGGCGATAGAGAAAGATTGGCAATTCATTGGGACCTCCAGTAAAAAATATTACGGAGTGGAAAAAGGTATTTATAAGTAGTTGCGAAGTCTTAAAATACTACTGCTTTATGGGTTTTAGGTGTGGGCCGACCAAAAAAAATATGTCCGCCAAAAAGCAGCGCAAAATTTAAAATCTCAAAAAGGCACTGGTGGAGGCCCAAACACCCAGCAAAAATTTTCATCCCTTGAGCAGGCGATTTATGACCTCATCGGCATGAAGGAGTCTGTCGAAGGAGTACCTGCTAGCGTATTTGGACTACAAACTGAAATAAACGTAAGCCTCGAAGCTTCAACGCAAATTCAGGATGTGTCCATGAATATGCTAGACGACGAACCTCAAATGCCTACATGCCATTCGCCGATTGCGTTTGAAATAGAAAAAGCCGCAACCAGGAAAACATTGGCTAGAAATGACCAAAGGTATTCTTCTTCTGATGCCCTTGCAGAGGAAATAAATATCCAACGAGATATAGGCGAGACTTTAAAGTCTGTGGCGGAGGATTTAAAAGAGCAACACCAAAGCACAAAACAAATCTACAAATCTCTGGACAAACTATATTGTTTGAAGAAAGCGCATTTCAGAAAAATTGAAAAATTAAAAATCGAGGAGATGGAAGAAATGAAACGGCACAATAATGCTATGGAGAAAATAAGACTGAAGGAAGTGGAGAATAAAATTGAGAAAAACAGGCGACTACTAGAATTAGAGGAGCTGAAGTTTAATAATAATATGTAAATATGTTAAAACTAGCTTGAATTTTTAAAGTGAAGTGATCTGAATTACCTGCCATATTATTTTTATCTTATTTTGTAGTTTTAAGGCTTAAAAAGTGAATTGACTGTAATAGTTATAAGACTTCAAAAGTAAATGAATTGACAAAATATTATTTTTGTTTTTATATTGAATTTATTTTTGTGTTATTTTAAGAATGGACTGAACTTTTTATGAATAAATACTGAACTGTTTACATTAAAATTTGTAGTGTAGTTACATTTTTGCTTGGAAGTGTTATAGATCGTTTCCAATATTGGCTCTAATTCTTTGAGCTGCAGCCAAATACTGGGAGGGCACTGGAGGGTCCACTTCATTTTCCTGAGTGTCTAGTTCATTTAGTGTTATGTTTGTTTCGCTAAGTGTTATGTTTGCCTTATAGTAAATACAAATGTTATGTAAGGCACAACAGACATTCACAATTTTGGCTGCTTTTTCAGGAGTGTAGTGCAACACCCTTGCACCAAGAAGACATCTCCAACGATTTTTGAGAACTCCATTGGTTCGTTCAATAACGTTGCGGCATTTGGAATGGATTTCATTGAATTTAATTTCAGTTGTTCCATCCGCCGGAGCTCGATGTGGTGTTAAAAGCCAAGGCTGCAACGGATATCCTGCATCTCCTGTTGTAATAGATTAAAAGGGTTCACACTTTTCTTACTGACTTGTTTTTTAAAGCATTTTACCTAAGAGCCAAAAGTTTGTTACTCCTCGCAAATATTCCTGTTCAAAGTGAACACGCAACTCGCTGACATTCCATATGAATGAGTCGTGGCAAGCACCGGGATGGGAGGCATCGACGTATCGAATTCTCAGCTTGTCATCACAAACCTGCAAATATTTCATAACACTTAACACAAAAAACAACGACTCAAAATAGAACCGACAACTTACCAGCATAACATTCAAACTATAATTTCCCTTCCTATTATAAAAGAGGTGTTTATTTTGGCAGGGAGCAACGATCTGGACGTGTGTTCCGTCAATGCATCCCATAACACCAGGAATACCGTGCTTTACGTACAGGGCTAACGCAACTTCCCTTTTTTCTTCGTTTGTCTTGCACACTTAAAGTTTTGGAAAAACTTGACTGGGCCAAAGCAGCATCCGACTCTTTCCCAACCCCCGTCTGGTAACCGCCTTCAGCAAAAAAACGCAAACAGCTGCTTAGTTTCACCATTGGCGGAATTCCGAATTGTTTCTTGACCGGTTTCAATTTGGCTGTAAGCACTTCCAGCAAGTACAAGAAAGCAGGTTTGTTTACTCTATAATACTTCTCGAACCTATAAAAACAGATAATTTACTAATTTCAAGAAGTTGCAATTTTGTTTGTGCTTACAGCTACTGAGGCAACTCCAGCGGGTTCATCCCATCACGCAAGTGCCTTCTCACAATCCGTTGCTGCTGCATTTGCTGCTGCTCGTCATCATTCAACTCCTCCGCTAGCAGTCTGAAGGCTATGCTGTGCATTTTTCTACTTTTTCTTCTTAAAATCTGAACATTTTCACTTTCACCACAAAATTTGTTTACGCAAAGTTAAACGTCAAGTGCAAAACAGCTGATTTCGAAATTCTCTCTCCCTCATTTTTCCTCTCCCCGGGAGTTTAAGATTGGCGGATTTCTTTCTCGAGAATAATTAAATCCGCGAGAAATGAATTCCCCGGGAATATCCAGAATCGGGCTGTATATTAAAAGTTTTTAATTTACTTCTTTGCGACGGTTTTACGTATCGTGTTGATGGAAAATTATAATTACAATCGTGCTTGCTCATCTACATCATCTTTTACTTAAATAAAAAAGTTAGTTTCTGAAATAAATATAAATAAAAGCTGTATGAATTTAAAAGAACAACCACGCAACAATATATTGAATATTAATTAATTACACTTAAAGTGTTAAGGCAATTAGGGCTCTTATAATCAGCCCGATCGCGAACAAAAATTTCCTTGGAATTTTTCTCTTCCTCCGAAATTTGGAATCGTGAAACATGTTGGAAAAATTCCGGAGGAAATTTTGCTATCGTGAATGGCATTCCGATGGAAAAACTCGCTCATTTTTTCACTGTCATTTCCATCAACAAATTGTGCGGGAAAGACTTGTTATACTGAAAAATGTAGGGTTAGGTTAGGTAAGACAGGCGGCTTGCTGGTTCTCAGCAAGTACACTTGGAGTCCCCAAAGGCCCATTGTGATGCCCGATAAGAGTGTGGCAAGCCCCTGTCATCCTGTATTCGGTGCTGGCTGAAACCAACCTGGACGTCGAATGAATCTGGCAATATCCTCCAGTGACGTGGTACAAACCAAGCCCAAATTGCCCAGCACTCTGCCCCCTAGATGCCGATGGCGTATGCTGTGAAGCGTAGGGCATTCGCATAGGAGGTGCTGCACAGATTCAATTTCATCCTCATCTTAGCAGCTGCGATAGTAGTCTCGATGGGACAGACCGAGTCTTTCCGCAAAAATGCCGATGGCGCAGTGCCCCGTTAAGACCCCCGTGAGAATACGAAGTGTTGCTTTGCTAAACCGTAAGAGTTGCAGAGTTCTCTTTCGGTCCAGTTTCGGCCACAGTTACGTCCACCGCTACGCCGACAGCGACGGCAACCACAAAAACGGCAACAGCAACGAAAATGCTTACAGTAACAGCAACGCCAACAGTAACAGTAACGCCAACAGCAACAAAAATGCTTACAGCAACAGAAACGCCAACAGCAACAGAAATGCGAACGGTGACGAAAACGCCGACGAATCTATTTCCGATAAATTGGGTCACCGTTTAAAACACTAAATCAGCAAGTGATTGAGCAACGATTAAGTGCTAGGTTAGGCAAATATAGATTATAAATAATTATAAGAACACAACAAAATGTGCAGTTGGTGATTGAATACAAGACTAAATAAATCAGTGAAACTAAAAATTTGTTTTTTTTTAAACCGTCAAAAAGGACTAATATAATGGCCGAAATCGAACGGCGAATTAATTCCAAATAGTTAATCGGGACCATCCTTTCCGAAGAAAGGATACGCGAAAAACCGGGACACCACGACAACTGAAATCATTCCGAAGAAAGGATCAGTAAAAAGGAAACCAAAAACAAAAATCCACTATACCCCAAAGGATATAGACACGAGGCTTACCCTTACAAAGTTAACACAAGTGAAAAGTGTATACAATCATAAGTGAAAAGTGTCTACAATCACAAGTAAAGAGTGTGTTCAATCACAAGTAAAAAGTGTGTACAATCACAAGTGAAAAGTGTGTACAATCCCAAGCGAAAAGTGTCACAATCACAATGGAACAGGAAGGATCAAAAACCAGCCGTCACGTCCGCAGACCTGCTAAAAGAGGCTGCGAGGATTAAGGAGTTCCGCGGGGATGGACAGTATGACCTGTCCTCCTTTTTGAGGGAAGTCGAACTAATCCTTCAGCTCTTCAACGCGAGCCCCCAATTGAAGGAGTTCGTGTTCCAGCGCCACATAAGGGATAAGATCCAAGGACAGGCGTTGGACGCTATAAGGACAATGGGACAAAACCCCAAATGGGAGGACATAAAAAGAGAGCTTATAAATAACTTTGGAGTAAGGCAGACCTATTATCAATTTTATCACCAGGCGTCTCGAATACTAATTCTGGGCAATATCGCCAAACTCCCCACAATAATAATGAATCACAACAATCACGACACAGTTATAATAGAAGAGAACAAATAACCCCCATGGAAGTCGACCACATGATGGAAAATAATAATAATGACGAAATAAATTTTCAATATCAGGCCCAAAGTATAGTCTACCGATAGTAGAACTTACAGTCGACAAAACCGTGATAAGATGTCTTATTGACACAGGATCCACCACTTCACTACTAAACTCACACCTTTTACCACACTACCCAAGAAAAGAGCTCCTCTTTTAATACAATTAACGGATCATTTTATATTGATAAAGAAATCATCACACCTCTTCCCAAGGAATTTAACGAAAACAATTTTATGTGCTGGAAACTAACACCCTTTAAAAGCAAACAATTTGATGGCTTAATTGGCCAAAACATTTTAAAACCACTTTCTGCCATAATTAACCTAGAAAACGAATACTTAGAAATAAATGGTGTAAAAACTAAATTTGCAGAATCGTGTCCATTTCAATATAATGAAATACAAATATTAAACACCACCGCAACAAATGAAGACGTATTAGATAAATTAATACGGGAAGATATGAACAACGAGGAAAAGTCCTTACTATCAGAACTTTTGGAAAAAACTCGGATCTATTCTTCAAGGAGGGGCACTCATTAACTCATACCCACGAAATACAACACGAAATCGTGACTACAACGGAACGACCGGTATATTCCAAGATTTATAGATACCCTCAAATTCACGAGGAGGAGATCAACAAACAAATGAAAGACATGATAAAACAGGGTATTATCATAGAGAGCACATCTCCTTACAACTCGCCATTGTGGATTGTTCCAAAAAAGGTGGACAACTCGGGCAAGAAAAAAATGGAGAATTGTGATTGACTATAGAGCCTTAAACGAAGTCAGCCCTAACATAGACAACGTCCTAGAAAAATTGGGCAGGGCACAATATTTCACTACCCTCGACCTCGCGAAGGGTTTCCATCAAATCTTAAACAAGGCAGAAGACCGGAAAAAACAGCCTTCTCAACGCCCTTAGGACATTATGAGTTCGTCAGAATGCCCTTCGGACTCAAAAATGCCCCATCAACTTTCCAACGGCTAATGAACTCTGTACTCACAGAATTCATCAACAAAATACGTGTCGTTTATCTAGACGAAATTCTCATCTATAGCACCACTATACAAGAACACAAACACAGTATACAAAAAATTTGATGCACTCAAAAATCGTAACCTAAAAATTCTACATAAATGTAACTTTTTCTCTAAATCCACCGAATACTTAGGACACATTCTCACTACAGCCGGAATTAAGCCCAACCCAAATAAAACACAAAAGGATTGGCATAAACCCGAGACTACAACGCTGGTTACTGAAACTAGGAGAATATGATATCACCATAGGCTACATTAAGGGAAAGGAAAACACTCTCGCTGACTTTCTAAGTAGACTAAACACAGATACAGGGGAAATTCTGACAATCGAATCAGATCTTGTGTTAAACCAAAGAATATACAATATAAAGAATACGCATATTCAAAAATTTTGCAAGCGTGTTTGTTGACGCGGGCGATAAGAGATGAGCGGAGGCATAGGTTGCGGGAAATTTGCTCGCGCTCAACAGTTTGCGAGAACGCAAACACTGCGTTTGACAACAGCAAAAAGCAATGATGTTGTTCGCAACGGCTCCGCTCGTGTATATTGAAATGGTGGTTGTTGTGGCGTAGTGATCGCTCATTTTTTGCATGCGTCGAAGCGCAAGCGGAGAGCAAATACGAACCAAAGCATCGTCATCGTCGTTTCAACGAAGATGATTCGGGATTTGCTAATATCTTCGTTGGTGTCGTTTATTGTGTGTATGCTTTTTTGTGTTGTCGATTGGTTTTGCTGCACAAATTGCTGTCATATCACCATCAATCGAATCTTTGTGGTGTATGGCTTTTTGCTGGCCAATGCATTGATTGATTTAAAAATTTGGTGGTTGATCCCAATTTAAAATTTTTACAAATATTTTTACGTGGCGAGTTTGAAGTAAAATTATTTGTTTATCTTTTTAACATGGTTGATTACAATTTTGGGAATATGGGAAAACTACGAAAAAAATGAACTGATGGGCATATTGACTTCAAAATTCGTGAAAACACTTGAAATCAAAAATAATTAGATACGTGTTTTAATTTGTTTTTTTTTTAATCGAAATCTAACGGACAAACCAAGGGTTAAAAGATTGTATGGATGGATTGTATGGTATAGGTCGAAAGCACTACTAAAGCACTAAATAAAGAAATAAATAATAGGACAAGTATTTTGTCATAAGAAAAATGTTATTACGGCATGCCTACGTTTTAAAAAAAAAAAGTATAAATATTCTACACCTGAATGGTTCCATGGCGAATGATGTGACCATAAATTTACAATATTAGATTTTCTTATTTTAGTTCTAGCATTATATGTGGGCCGTAAAAAAAGTTCCAAAGAACGGGACGGAAAATTATTACGGGCTAATAAAAAGGAAGAAGAAGAATCGTGTTTGGACGTGTAATTTTGAGCTGCGAATTAACTTGTTTAATTATCAAAAACATTTATCACAACATTCTAAAAGTTGTTAAAACAGAGACAGTGACTCATTTTTCTTTTGAAATACCTGTTTGTTGTGCCTGTTATCACCAAAATTTTAAAATTGGGCTGAAATGCCCGAGTGCGCTAAGTGCAAGGGCGCGATACGTGGTGAATCGGGTGTGCGGTGTGTAGGAGTGTGTGACAAAATATATCACTCCGCTTCAAAATGCTGTGCACTAGACCAATGTAGCCTTAGGATGCTGGATGAATGTGCAAAAATCAAATTTATGTGTGATGACTGTGTCCTTTACATCCATAATGTTGACTTGGTGCTCCAACGGGTAAACGAAATTGTGGAAAGAAATGCAAATCAGCTCAAGGAGTATAAAACTGAGTTTGTGCGTGCTCTTGAAAGAAATGAAGCTGAAATCATGAGTTTGCTTCAGGCGATCGAGGCTCGGTACTCTGAACGAGTGGAATATGTTAAGGCAGTTCAACAAAAATGTGAAATTAATGTGGCTGACCTGGGTACAACACGGGATCAGGTGGACATTTTGGTAAAGCAAGCCAAAATGGTTCAAAACGAACACGAAAGAATACGCGAGGTGTCCAAAGAAATACAACAACATGCTGAAATAATAAAGAAAGAAAGCGAACATGGCACAATAATAAGGTAATAGCATGCCCGCAACACCAAAAACCACATGTATTTTGTTGGTAGGATTGTTTATGGTTACTGTCAAAATCAGCTGATATTTTCTGACGAAAGAGGGAGAAACTGAAAACATACAAAAGTGATTGTTGCCAGACGGTGCTGTATTTGAGTGAAAAAACGGGAAAAGTGCTCAGGTCAGTTGTTTTCAGTCAGGTATTTTCATTTCAACCGATGCGGCAACACAGCACACCGACGATTTTGACAGAAGCCATAAACGATCAGCCGGTGGCTTGCTACAACCTTATAGTTGAACCATGAAAGCGAACGAGTAATGAGTGCTGCGAAAACTGTAAACAATAATAGTGGGTCAATCAGTAGTGCCAACCCATCATTTGCGGATGTGGTGCGAAGTGAACAAAGAGCACAAGTGAATAGAGTATTGCCAGAATTAAAAAATGAACTAAAGTTAATTATTAAGCCTAAGAATAAGCAAGCGGGTGAGAGGACTAAAGTGGAACTGGCTGCAAAAGTAGACCCTGTGAACTTGCAATTTTCGAATGTAAAAGCTAATCGCAATGGCGTTGTAGTAATAGAAAGCAACACTGAAATGGATCGGGAGAAAATCAAAGGAGTGTTATCTGAAAAACTGGGAGCTGAGTACGAAATTAAAATACCGACGGTCATTAAACCAAAAGTACTTGTAGTGGGCATAAAGCAGAGATTGTGGTGGTGGGATCAAAAGGCAAAATCAAAGCATCAGTTCGTGTGAGATGGCTGTGGTGAAAATTTTCGAGGTGAAACGAGGAACCGGAAATTACTTCAATGCCTTAATTGAAACGGATGCAGAGTCGTTTCCGAAACTCCTTGCGGCTGGAAGACTGTATGTAGGGTGGGAAACCTGCAAGATTTATGATGGCGTGGATGTCCTGAGTTGTTTTAAGTGCAAGGGCTTTAATCATAAGGCGGCAGATTGTAAAAACAAGGAAACATGTTCAAAATGCTTGGGTGAACACAAAACTAGTGATTGCAGTAAAGAGGCGATTAATAAATGCATTAATTGTATTCGCGCGAATCAAACTCGGCGCTTAGGTCTTGATGAAAATCACTCTTCAACAAGTAGAGAATGCCCTGTGTATCTTAATCAGCTAGAGGCGAGAAAACGGAAGATAGGGTACCGATTATAGAAATGTGGGACTACGCGTTGTTAAACATGGGTACTTTTTGGTCGAGATGTGCCTTACAATTAAACATATATTATATTTATTTATTATTGCACTCTACTTTAGTTGTAATTTTAACCTTAATTCTGCCTACTCTTACTGTCTATCTCTTTTTTGCTCTCTCTCATACTCTCTTCGTCTTTCTCTTTTTCTTTTTCAACCTATTTGTACACCTTTCCTTCTCTACAATCTTAGAGCTGTCTATATTTCCCAATCTGGATGCTTTTAGTTCAATCACCTGTTGTGCAACTTATATTTATTATTATTATGCTTAATATTAATAGTTCCGACTCTGGCGCAAGCGATAATTATAAAACGTTAATCAATGTTTTGTGCAAGCAGCATTCGGGGCTAAAAATCGTTCATTTTAATGCACGCAGTTTAAACGATTTCAAACTTGACTGCGTTAGGTACACCTTTGAGAACTCCTCTGTTGATGTTATTTGTGTCTCCGAAACTTGGTTTCAGAATGATATGAATGATTCTTACCTAATGTTAAAAAATTTTAAACTTTTTCGCAATGATAGATCTGCCAAGAGAGGAGGAGGAGTTGCCATATATTGCAAAGCTGACTTGAAGGTCAATGTACTGAGTAAGTCTTCTGGATCGGAGGTGGAGTTTTTGAACATTGAAATCTTTGACAATAAAACTAAAGTGTTTCTTTCTTGTGTCTACAATCCTAGCCGTAACTGTAGCTTGGACCCTTTGTTTGCTTCATTATCCTGTTATGCGATTGACTATGATCATTTTGTTTTATGTGGTGATTTTAATGTTAATACTCTTGCCAATGACAGCCTTGCCTGCAAGTTTCTTGATAGCGTGGCTGAAGTAGGCCTTAGTGTAGTTAATGCTATGATGCCAACCAGGTTTGCGGCCAATGCCTGTCCTAGCCTGTTGGATATGTTTGTTGTCTCTGATACTTCTTCGCTGTTGTTGTTCGACCAAATATCATTTATCTCGGATCATGATTTAATTTTCTGTACTCTGAATATTATGTTTAATACTGTTACTGTTGAAAATACTCTCTCCTTCCGTGATTATAGGTCCGTTGATCCTGTTTGTTTGTTGAATGACTTGTCACTTGTAAATTGGTCTGAATGCTGGTGGTACTCTTCAGTTGATGATAAATTGAATATCCTGATTGATAAGATTTCCAAATTGTTTGACACTCATGTGCCAATACGTACACGTCGCGTCATCAATAGCAGCTGTCCTTGGTTTACTGCTGCAGTGAAACTGGCCCTCAAGAAGCGTCATAAAACCTATAGCAAATGGAAGAGAAATCCAACTGACTACAATTGGGAGATGCACCGTAGGGCTAGGAATGAAGCTGTTTCTATATTCAGAAAGTCCAAAAAGAATTTCTTTAGCTCTAAGCTACGTCCTTCTCTACCGCCCAAGCAGCTTTGGAATAACCTGAAAAGTGTCGGAGTGTGCAGTAAAAATTCGGATACCTGTTGTCTTGACCCTGATGTACTAAATGATTACTTTGTTGCCAGTTCTGTGTCTAGCTCGTCTTGCACGCCCAACCTGTGTTCGTTAGATAGACTTGCCGTCTCCCCTTGTAGTTTTCAGTTTGAAACTGTTAGTGAACTTGATGTGATTCGCTGCATCAGTAAAATAAAATCAAATGCTGTTGGTGAGGATGGGATTGCCATCAAATTTATTAAGCTTATTCTTCCCTATGTGCTTGGTCCCCTCACGCATATAATAAATCACTGCTTCACAAGTTCGTGTTTCCCGGATATTTGGAAGGTGGCTACACTTGTTCCTGTAGCAAAGAAATCAGTGGCTTTATTTATTTTTTAATTGCCTGTAGCGATCATATAGGTCGCCATGCCAGCCATATTTTCTTTTCTTTTCTATGATTTTGCGCACACTACAGTCGGCAGTGAGTTCAGGAGCAATATGAGACGCCGTGCAGGCTTATAGAAGAAGAACAAAAGCCAGCCAGAAAATAGAAATCGTTTTACAATTTCAAATTTCGCCAACGTAACAACAACAACAGCACATCGTCTTCCTCCTCTTCGCACAATTGTGCGAGAATGAACGAGTGAGCACAGACGCGGCATTCGTGTTGCTTTGATTTGAGCTCAGAGCATTGTGCTCTCATTTCAAGTGTTTCTTCTTGTTGCCTACCCCCCGCATCGTGAAGACGGGTGGCGATATCAGCACCCGCATTCAAATTTTTGCTTGTACGTCATGCACACTCTTTATGTTCTATACTTTTTGGTTAAACACTGAGTATGGACAAATTGAGTTAGACAACATGAGTACAAATGCCACAATACACTCACAAGAAGAAGAAACTAACGATCACTTTCCTATATTGGACAGAGTCGTTAATTGTTTCTACACACAACTCATTCTGGTTGAAAGTAAAACTAAAGAAATTGAAATCATCGACAACAAAGGAAAAATATTTATAAGCTTGAATGACATAAAAAGCGGATTCATGTCAGATATTTTTAGAAGATTCATCTAACCAGGAAGAGTAGGTATACATTCAGAAATTTCAGACAGCGACTACAATTTAGTTCAGCAAAAACTGATAGAGATGTTTGGCCGTACCATCAAATTCTACAAATGCACATACCAATCTAAAGATATGAGGAACGAAGACGAAGCATTGAGGTATATTCAAAAATATCACAAACAAGAAACTGGACATAGTAGAATAAACGAGAACTACCAAGGACTAAAAAATTTGGTCTATTAGAAAAATTTAAAGGAACTCATCCAGAAATACATAAATAATTGCGACATCTGCTGTAGAGGTAAATATGACAGACGACCAATCAAACCCAAATTTCACTTATCAGAAACCCCTAAAGATATAAACGAAATCATCCATATGGACTTACTTACTTACTTAACTGGCCATAACAACCCGTTATCGGGTTACGGCCTGCTGCAAAACTTCTCTCCAGGCGCCTCTGCTTTGCGGGCGCCTTCTCCAGTTGGTCACACCAAGAGATACCAGGGCCTCTTCAACTTGGTCCTTCCACCGACGACACGGCCTCCCTCTTCGCCGTCGACCTCCAACCATCGCATCGAACACCTTTTGCGCCGGAGCTTCGTCGCCAGCGTAGCCGCTGGATGTTAATTCGCTGTGCTACATGTCCTTATACAGCTCGTTATTGGTTCGTATACGATAGTCGTCGCCAATACGAACAGGGCCGAAGATTTTACGAAGTACCTTCCTCTCTCATTGTCCATACTTAATAGAGGAGCACGGGCAAGGTAAACGTTCTATAGAGTGCAAGTTTTGTCGGTCGAGAGAGGTCGCTACTTCTCAATTGCCAACCAGGACCGTAGTAGCACCTGTTGGCAAGAGTAATCCTTCGCTTTATCTCCAGGCTGACATCATTGCTGCTGTTAACGGCGGTGCCAAGGTAGACGAATTCCTTGACAACTTCAAAAGTACATTTGTTGGCCTGAACGTGAGACCCTAGCCGCTGCGAGTCCCTGCGTGTAGACAGCATATACTTCGTCTTGCCTTCATTTACCACCAGACCCATTTTGGCAGATTCTCTTTCGATAGCCGCAAAGGCAGCGGTGACATCTCGCTTGTTACGCCCGATGACATCAATGTCATCAGCGTAGGCAAGGAGCTGGACACTTTCGTTGAAATTTGTGCCATTACGATGTACACCGGCCTTGCGCAGAACACTCTACATGGTGAAGTTGAGAGTCTCACGAGCTTTGCAGGGATACCAAGTTCAGACAATGCGGTATATGGGCGATCCCTTATCGGGCTATCGAATGCTGCCTTGTAATCGATAAATAGATGGTGTGTATCGACTTCATTCTCATGGGTCTTCTCCAGGACTTGGCGTAAAGTGAATATCTGGTCGATGGTGGACTTACCAGCTCTAAAGCCGCACTGATAAGGTCCAATCAGCGCCTTGGCGAGTGGCTTTAATCTTTCACATAGTACGCTCGTCAGGACCTTGTATGCAATGGGAAGTAGGCTGATACCCCTGTAGTTGGCGCATATTGTTGGGTCGCCTTTCTTCAGCACAGGGCAAAGGGCACTGAGGTTCCAATCGTTGGGCATCCGTTCTTCCAGCCATATTTTGCAGATGAGCTGATGCATGCACCCAATCAGCTCACCGCCGCCGGCCTTGAACAATTCAGCTGGTAGTCCATCCGGCCCTGCAGCTTTATTGTTCTTGAGTCGCTGGATAGCGACCCGGACCTTGTCATAGCTGGGCGGTGGTACATTCACACCGTCGTCGTCGATTGGTGCCGTCTGGACATCTTCACCACTGGCGGTATTGTTCCCTTCGTCGCCTGCGAGCAGCTTGGTGAAGTACTCCTTCCACAACCTCAGTACACCCTGCGCACCTGTAACCAGATCCCCGTTTTCGTCTCTGCAGGAAGATGCCCCGAGCTTAAAACCTTCCGTCAGACGCTTGACTTTCTGGAAAAATGTTCGGGCGTCGTTCTTGCTCCTGCACTCCTCGATTTCCTCATGCTTGCACCTTTCTTGCCCCCGTTTGTTGCGTCTAAAAAGGCACCTCTCTTTCTTGCTCCCTTCCCGCTATTTTTCCCGCATGGCTCGCATAGCGGCCGACTGCAGGGTCTTCTTGTAAGCAGCATTCTTCGCTGCAGTGGCTGCGCGACACTCTTCTACATACCATTGGTTTCTTGGTGGTGGGCGTCGAAAACCAAGGACATTTTCTGCGGCGGCGTGCATAGTGTGGAATAAGTGAGCCCATAATCCGCCGATGTCATCAGGTGGAGAGGGGAAGCGACCGAGCTGGTTGGAGAGTTGAGCGGAGTAGGCTTCGGCTATCCCTTGTGATCGCAGCTTACTGATGTCCAGCTTTCTTTGCAAACTAGGTTGCGCGGTCTTCGCTGCGCAAAGACGCATGCGTACCTTGGCTGCAACAAGGTATTGGTCCGAGTCGATGTTGAGTCCTCGGAACGTTCGCACATCTAGAATGCTAGAAGCATGCCTTCCATCAATCCCAATATGATCAATCTGGTGCTGGAATCTGGTGCTACTAACTACCAGCCTCAGACCGTTGTTCGAAGTGGTCGCATGGAGGCTGAACTGCCCGGCTGTGGGACCAAATATACCTTCTCGCCCGACCTTTGCATTGAAGTCCCCTAGGACGATTTTGACGTCATGGGCCGGGCACCCGTCGTAGACGTCCTTGAGCTTCGCATAGAAGGCATCCTTGGTCGCATCGTCCTTCTCTTCCGTCGGGGTGTGCGCGCAAATTAGGCGCGTATTTAGCCTTGATGCGGATCGAGGCCAGCCGTTCGTTCACCGGAGTGAACCGAGAGACGTGGTGGCGAAGTCTCTTGCTTGGCGAAGTCACAGTCTGCTCGCTTCGAGCAACCTTGTCCTGTCCATCGCATTTCCTGGATGGCGGTGATGTCAGCCTTACATTTCAAGAGGGCTTCCGCCAGTTGGATAGAGACACCTTCCCTATAGAGGGTCCGGACATTCCAGGTGCATATCCTCAAATCGTGGTCCTTAAATCGTTTGCTGTGGTCGTCAACATTGTGGGTTCCTTCCGAGCTTGCTTCATTGGTTGTTGATTTTACGTGGCGGGCACCAAACCCTGCGCACAACCCAAATTTCAAGTCCTGGGGATTGGACAGAAAGGCCGCGCGAAGGCTGTGTATTAGCTTGGATTGGACAGGGACAAGGATCGTTCTGGCGTTCGCCAGGTTGAACGCAATCAGAGACTTTACCTTGTACAACCTTGAACCTTGTATGTCCGCTCCCATCCTTCCATCCATACGGACACATATGTAATAAAAAAGCATAGTTTTCTAACACTCATAGATACATTTTCTAAACAAGCCACCAACTTTCTATTTGGAAGACAGAAACAGCATCACCTTAATAGAAAAACTTCGATTATACTTCTCCTTAAGACTTGTGGCGGCACATACTGTACCGCTCGACAATCTAGCGACGGTGCCAGCGTGGCACATATCAGCAACGGTGCCAGCGTGGTACATATCAGCATCGGTGCCAGCGTGGCGCATGGCATGCAACGACATAACGGACCGCAGCTGTGCCACGACGACAGCATAGCGGTCTACGGCAGCGACGACATAGCGGACTGCAGCTGTGCCACGACGACAGCAACGACATAGCGGATCGCTACGGCAAGCAACGGCATAACGGACCACGGCCGGGCAGCCTGCGAGGCTCGCTGCTATAAAACAAGCGGTCCTGCCACCAGTGATAATCAGTCATAGTCCGGACGCGACACCGGCAGCTCCAGCGAATTGTAAAATTTGTAAATAAAAAGTTTGTTGTTTAAAGTGCAGTGCGTTTCACTAAAAAGTGCTGGTGGACACTAACTCCACCAAAGACCAAAGCCCAAATAATTAGTAGCAGACAACGAATTTAACTCTACAAAGTTCAAAGATTGAATGATCAATTGACACTCGACGCCCTGAGGACCGTATCGGTCGAGAATATCTTGGGCGATTTCTCTCGAGAATTTGGCAAAGTCCCTGGCCATGGCACGTTGAGCACCGACAAACCTTTTGCCGTTGTCGGTCATGATTTTGAGAGGTAGCCCTCGTCGACCAGTAAATCGGGCGAATGCTGCGCGGAACGCTTCGGTCGTAAGATCCGAACAGAGTTCCAAGTGAACGGCCTTCGTGGAGAAGCAAACGAACACTGCAACATAACCTTTGATACGACAATGCTGCATTGGCGAGTCTGCCATTAACTCGCATCACCTTCTGTTTGTCTAAGAAGGGATTGAGTACCAAGAGAGAACTTTTCTTGGATATAGAAAGGGAATGAGAAAGCGCTTGTCGTTCCTGGGGATAATGGGAACTTTGCGCGAGAGTTATAAGGCGATTCTTAACAAATGCCAACTCTGCTTGGGACAACAGTGTTCCGTGTATGGGATTGTGTTGGCGACGGAAGGAGATGCCGTTATTAACAAATCGGAACATGTATGCGATTACTCGCAGGGCTCGAGAGAAGCTGGAGAACCGATCGAGGATGTCGGTCTGCTCTTCGAGAAGGTGGTGGCAGTCAATCGCTCGTTGTTCCGGGACTGGAACTTTGCGAGAGTGACCTTTGGGCCAAGCATCGGAAGCTTGCTGCAACCATTTGGGGCCATTCCACCACAGAGAGTGATCTTTGAGATCTTGCGGTTTGCATCCGCGCGTTCCTAAATCCGCGGGATTTTCAGCGCTTGGGACATGTCGCCAGGGAGCGTTGTGCACATTTTGACGTATTTCGGTCGTGCGGTTGGCAACATAGGTTTTCCATGTGCAAGGTGGTTTTTCCAACCAAGCAAGGACAATTTCAGAATCGGTCCATAAATGGATTTCCGATTTGTCGAACCCGAGGTGAGCGCGGAGGGATTTGATGAGCTGGGAGAGTAAAACTGCTCCGCAAAGCTCTAAGCGAGGTAGGCTTATTGTCTGGAGAGGTGCAACTCTTGTTTTTGCAACAAGGAGATGTGACGAGGGGTTGTCACCATTCGTGATAATACGTATGTATAGAGCTGCACAGTATGACTTTTCGGAGGCATCGCAAAATCCATGGATCTGAACATTTCGATTGGAGGTATAGTGAACCCACCGGGGAATTTCGATAAGTTCTATGGCAGGCAAATTCTCAATGAATTGCTGCCACTTTATGAGTGATCCTGGCTTTATGCACTCATCCCACTCAGTGCCTTCAAGCCAAAGCTCTTGAAGAAGCTTTTTGGCAAGAATCATTATAGGCGAAAGCCATCCTGCGGGATCGAAAAGCTTTGCAACGGACGAAAGAATTTGCCGTTTCATGAATGAGTTTGCAGGAGTAGTGGGAGAGATTGAGTATGAAAATGAGTCCGATAGGGCATTCCAACGGATGCCAAGAGTCTTAGTGGAACTCGTTGAATCGAACTTAAGCAATTCCGAATCAAAAAGGTCGTCTTCGGGAATTTCCTCTAAGAGTTTCGCGTGATTAGCCGTTATCTTTTTAAGAGGGAATCCCCCGGAGTTGAGGGTAGCTATCACTTGAGAGAGGGCGTCCTTAGTGGTGGAAAGATCGTGACCTCCGGAAAGAATGTCGTCGACATACGTTTCCTCGAGAAGTATTTTTGCCGCTAACGGGCTGGATGGCTGAGAATCGTGGGCCAATTGATGGAGCGTTCTGATGACAGTTAACCCCAAATGTCACCGTTTTCAATTTGAAATCTTGAATAGGAGCTTCCGGGGATTTGCGAAAGAGTATTCGCTGGAATTCCTGGTGATCATTATGGACCCGAATTTGCCTATACATCTTCTGGACATCGCCATTGAAGACAAAGCGATAAAGGCGCCATCGGAGAATGAGGGCTGTGAGGTCATTTTGAAGAGTAGGGCCAGTATGCAGAATGTCGTTTAATGACTGACCAGAGCTTGAGGACTTTAAGGCATTGAAAACCACTCGGACTTTGGTGGTCTTCTTCTCGGGGCGGATGACTGCGTGATGAGGCAGATAGTACGAAAAGTATTTGCCATTTTGGATTATCTCACGGGGATTTGTGAGTTCCATATGGTCAAGGGTGAGATATTCCTCTAAGACGCCATCGTAGATGGTCTTGAGGTTTCCCTTTCGGGAGAGATTTCGCTCCATGCTAACATATTGCTGGAGCGCATTGGGTCGGGAATTGCCCAATGCTATTGAGCATGGAAATTCTGCCTTAAAGGGAAGTTTAACAGTATATCTACCGTCCGATCCACGGGTTGTGGTCTTCTGGTATAACTCTTCGCAATAAGTGTCATCCGAGGAGACAGGTGTCGGGAGTTTGACTTCTTCCTGCTCCCAGAACTGCCTGAGTTGCGAACTAAGTTCCTCATTGGAGACTTCTGCAACGTATGTCGAATAAGATTACACCGTATGGGGTACTGGCCCGCTGAGTATCCAACCGAAAATGGTGTTTTGGGCTAATAAACTGCCACACACATTTCGTCGGATACCTTCGAGTAAGATCTGGGGAATCAGATCACTGCCAATAACTAAGTCTATCTGCGCTGACTCGAAGGGACTTGGGTCAGCGAGATTTAGCGTGGCAAATTCTTGCCAATTGGGATGGCTAATTGTGAATGGGGGTAGCAATTTTGTTAATTGGGGGAGTACTATTGCTTGCACATTGAGGGTCGTGCTGGAGTTTGGAACTGCCAACGTCAAAAAGCAAATGTGATTAGCATTTTGCACAATTTTACCGCCCATGCCTGAAATTTCGAAGTGCGATCTTTCAATAGGCAATTTAAGGCGTTTTTGCACCTTCGAGGAAATGAAGATGCGTTGCGAGCCTTGGTCGATCAACGCTCTAACCTTGAACAATTCTCCTAAGTGGGCAATAGACACCAGTGCCGTAGGCAGAAGGGATTGGGTGCCATTATTGGAATGGAGGGCTTGTACTTGAGGTGTACTTAGCCTTGAAGATGGGCCGGGTTGCGCATCTGAAGTGGGGGAATGAGTTGTGGAGTTATTGTTCGGTTGTGGATGAGCTGTTGCGACCTGAGAAGTGGTCGTCTGAGACCCATTGAGAGGCTGCGGGGCTTGGGATTTATTGTTGGGGAAATGAAGCAGGCAATGATGCTTCCTTTGGCAGTAAACACATGTAAAACTGCTTGTGCAATCCCTTATGGTATGCGTTGTCGCAAGACAGTTTTCACATAAGCTGTGCTCTTTGACGTATTTCAATCGGCTCTGGGGGCTGAGCTTCTTGAAACTCTGACATGTCTGTATGGGGTGATTTGCGTTGCAAAGTTTGCACGCGAAGTCTTTTTTCACCTCAGTGTGGAAGAGCTGAGGTCTGTTTTGAGGCCGATTTTGAGGAGTATGGGAATTGGAGGGTTGTGGTTTTGGCTTAGCGGGACGAATGCTATTGAGCCGTTCCACCACCTCGTACCTGCAGGTCAGGAACTCGTCCATTTGCGACCAAAGAGGCAGGTCCTTACGAGATGCAAGGGATTGTTCCCAGAGAGCTAATGTCTCTTCGGGTAATTTCGTACAACAAATATATACGAGCAGCGGATCCCAATTGTCGGTGTCTACGGCCTGGGACCTAAGTACCGAAAGACAATTATTTATCGTGCTTTGAATCCGCTGCAGTGCTTCGCTATTTTCGGTAGTAGCCGGAGTTATATTTAACAAGGAACGGATTTGGTTGTCAACTAATATGCGCCTGTTTTCGTAGCGGGATTTCAGGGCTTCCCATGCGAGTCCGAAGTTTTCGTCACTTAAGGCAAATTGTTTTACAATTGCACCGGCTTTGCCTTGCGTCTTGTATTGGAGGTGATACAGTTTTTGGGCTGGAGTGAGCTTGGGGTGATTAATGTAAACTGCCGTAAACATGTCCCGGAAGGACGGCCACTGCTCATAGCCCCCGAAAAATGTTTCGGTATCGCAAGGTGGAACTTGTAAACAAATATTTGGAGTATTTGTTGGTTCTAGGGATCGAACCTGTTCCGTTTGCGCAGCGTGCTGAGTGGGTGGAGGCTGGAGCATCTCAATGATGTCCGACATTTGAGCCATGCACAACTCATATTGGTCTGTGTAGGCTTCAATCTTCTGCCGAGCCGACTCCTTGAAACGGTCGGGCTGGCAACTGTCTTCCGCTATGGAGACTACCTCATATGCATGCATAAGCCTTGTCCATTGGACTTCCAAATGCTTTTGACGAATTTGGACGAGGGACTTCGTATGTTCCTCAATGGGGGTCGCAGAAAATTTTGTGCATAATTGCACGAGCCGATCGGACTCGAATATAAATTTAGCAACGCTAGGATCGGTTGCTTTGAGTATGGGGGATTTGGAGCGCGTTTTTGGCGGCTCACGTGTGACAGGGTCTGTCAAAAATAATTCAGCTGACACCTTAGGGGGTTGTTTGGAGGCGGTTGACTCCATCGCGTCTGACTGCTTTTTGGGCGAACGCTCTACCGGCATTGAAAATAAGAAAGCGAAGCTTGAGAGAGAGGGGGGTCAGGTGCCAAAAGTTAAAGTAAAATTCCCGCCTGAGAATGAGAATGCACGAAAGGGTTAAAGTTGGCCGCGTCCGCACGACCGGCTTAAAATTTGAAAAAATCGAAACGTTACACGAATGTGTTAAAGTCGTTCGATTGTATGAGTAATTGCCTTTAATTGTTTGGCCAACTTTACTAAACGTATGGGAATGATATGAGAAAATATCAAAAAAATTGTAAATTTGAACCGCGGAATCCGAAAAAATGGAAATTTGTATAAGTGTTGTGTGTAATTTAAGAAAATAAAAACAACAAGTGACAGTAAATATTATTTGTATATGTGTATTTGTATTTAATTTATTAACGAAAATGAATAAATATGTGTATGTGTATAAATGTGTGTAAAATGTATGAAAAATAAATATGTGTGGGTATGTGTATAAAAGTATGTGAAACAGAAAAATATAAGTGTAAGTGTATGTCAACTTATATTTTTGAATATAATATTGGTTAATTGTTAGTAAATTTAGTAAAATTTATTTAATTGTATGAGGGAGAAAAAGAAATTTGTGTGTACCGGTGGGTTGTGTTTGTCCCACTGTATGTATATTAAGTGTATGTGCAGTGAACGTTTGATATGTACTTACAATTGAAAATTTTCTAAGTCGAAAATTTTCAATGTACTTGGGACGGGTCTTGTTGTCCCACTGTACGTAGTAATGTGTATGTGTGTATTGTGTATATATTTATATATTTATATATATGCACGATTGAAAATTTTCTAAGTCAAAGAAAATTTTCAATGTGCCGTGAAGATGTGCAACTTGTCCCACTGTACCCGCTTTGTGCTTTCTTGTTTATGTATATATATGCACTTGGGCCAAGCAGCTGAATTGCGTGCTGCCAAGTGCGTGCGGATATAGCACAAAGGGAAATACGGAAATATGTGCAGAAGTGGGCGCGCAGAATGTACACAGCAGCTGGGCTGTCGCTGCTGGTCTTATGTACAAGCGCAAAGACAAAGTGCACAAGGAAAAGTGCGTGAATATGGCACAAGTGGAAAGCAGCTGGGCAGTTTGCTGCTGATTTTTTGTGCAAAGCACAAAGAAAAGGATAGAAATTGGAGTGTGTGCGCACACGGAGAGGCGCGAAAATGGGGATTGGCGCTAATTTGTATGCGCAGGGGAAATGAGCGAAATATGGAAGCTGTGCAGTAGCGGAACTACTTTACGGGATTTTTAGATCCAGTTGAATATTGTATATATATACAATATTCAACGGAGAATTAACTGGGTGAATATATATGTGTATGGGAATATAGGTATTTTTGTTAATTTTTAAAATATGCGCGTACGTATGTTAGTGTATGTGATTGTTAATTAATTTGTTAATTTTTATGAAAATTTTTCGGGCTTATCTTATTAGGGCCCAGTGCCCGAGAATGGGGATTTCCTTTTGTGTATTTTCAACGTCCGTCCGTCCGCTTTTTTGGTTGCTTCCAATGCTTCCTTCTCCTTCTGCGTTGTGTGTGTGTTGTTGTTGTTGATGTTTCCTCGTTTTGTTCTTCCTGCTGCACTGCACTTTCGGTTTTTTGTTTTTTTTTTTTTTGTACTCCACTGGTTTGTCACTTTTTTATTTTTTAGAACAAGGGGGGATGCCGGGGATGGCTTTTGTTATTTATTTATTTTTTTTTTTTTTTTGTATATAGGGGGGGCCGGGAATGGCTCTTTATTTTGGTTTTTTTTTTTGGAAAAAAGGAGGGCCGGGGTTGGCTCTTGTTTTGGTTTTTTTTTTTGAAAAAGGGGGGCCGAGGTTGGCTTTCTGCTTTTTTTTTTTTGTAAGGGGCTCACTTTTCACTTTGCACTTTTCTTGTTTTTTTTTTTTTTGGTTTTACCTCATTTTTTTGTTGTTTCACTGTTCGTAATTTGTTGTTGTTCACTTTTGTCGCGGGTTCGCGGTGGCTCGAAGGACCATATAAAAGAGTCTCTGAGCCGTCGGCGGAACGCTGTGGAGCAAAGAAAAACGCGGGGGTTTGGCGAGTTGCGTGCGCTTTATTTGCGATATAAAACACGAATGACAAACTGAAAAAGACATTGGACGAGACAAACGGCCGAAGCCGGTGGATTGGGAAAGTGGGACATAAGTACATAGGGGACTGGAAGGGAGAGGATTGGATCATTTCAGGATCCACAGATCACTGGAACAAACACATTTAGCCACCTAAGACAAGAAGAAATAGAAATCCATTTCACAAAACCGAATTCCCACACAGGCAATGCCGACGTCGAAAGATACCACAGCACCCTTGGCGAAAGATTTAGAATGCCAGAAATGGAATCAACAGACTTATCAATACAGGACAAAATTCACAAATGTACGGAATGGTATAACAAATCTTTTCACTCCACAACAGGTCAAAGACCAATAGATATTGTAAACGGCAAGTCTGACAAAGCTAAAATATATGAGCGACTTAAAACTGTTAAAGAAAAATATATAGAAAAACTTAACACAAAAACTTATGAACACACACAGAGGGATACGTAAAATATTATAAAGCTATTAGACACAAACAGGAACCCACATACAAAATGATGCCATTGGACAACATTCACCCTACAAATATCAAACGACCCTCTAAATTTTCAGGTACACTGGATGTTAACGGTAACGATAATACCAATCCTGCTTCTAACGACGACTAATGCAATACTTACTGTTGAGAACCTTGAAAGCGACAAAGGTTTTATGGAATTACGACTAGACGTCGTTGACCTAGTCCAAGACTACTCAAAAATTATTCACATCATAAATCCTAAAGAAATAGAAGATATCACTAATGACTTGGAACGAATTATTGAAGAACTGAGGATGGATAGATCAATGAGACGAAAACTACAAACAATTTTTCCACAAAGACAAAAACGAGGTTTAATCAACATAATAGGAACTGGACTCAAATGGTTATACGGTACAATGGATGACAACGACAGAATGGAAATAGAAGAACACTTTAAAGTAACTGACAAGAATAATCACAATGCTATAATAAATCTTAATAAAAATATAGAAATCAACATTTCAATAAAACATTTTAGATCTTAAGAACTGCCATAGACACAGATAGAAAACGAGTTGAACAGAGTAGAAAAATTCAACGATATTGACGGTAGAAACGAACGAAACTACAAGGAATTATTACACCGTGCGACCACAAATTTTACACACGAAAAAATTTATATACTCGCAAAACTAGGGGCCAAATGTAGTAAAACTGCGTTTTTAGTTTTTCTCTCTGACGTCAGAATTTTTTTTAAAGGACTCCGATCATGCGTGCAGCCTGGTTTATGGCGTATACCTCGGCCTGGAAAACACTGCACCGATCAGGTAGTTTAAATGCCCTGCTTAGTGACAGTGCATCCGTAAAACCACCGCACCTGTCCCGCAGTCCATTTTCGAACCACAATCTCGCACTCCCCTACGGCAGTGTTAGTATCCCAAACCTCCCGGGTTGGAAAGTGAGTTCTATAGGTGTTATTGAAGCAAAGAGTCGGTACCACGTAGTCACATTTGTTTAATCGTATCGCGGCGAAACGGGGGAAAGTAAAAGACACGGGTTGGTATCGGGTTTGTGGGTGGCTCTTTATTCGCGGGAGTACGAATAACGAATGACAAAGATAAATAATAAACATTAAACGACACAAACGGCCGAAGCCGGGGAGCAGAAAATAGGGGGAAACATGAGTACAAAGGGACAAGGAAAGGAAGGGATTAGAGGTGGGATCGACAGATCACTTGAGACAGCACTCATTTAGCCAACATTCAAAGTTCGGGTACCCCTGACCTACCCGTAGTGGTATTGAGGCATGACCCATCGTGTGTGCCTTGAAACAGTCCCCAGCACAAAGCCTGAGAGCAGTTCTTGAAGCCGTGCACGTAATGAACGTGTCCAGTGGTAATAAGTTCAGCATAATTTCGAGTCCCGCCTGGGGTGTTGATTTCATGCATCCAGTTATCCCCAGACAGGCAAGTCTCTGTACCCTGGTCAGAATGTCGAGGTGAGACTTCTTGTCTACAGCCTCCCACCAAACCAAGGCACTGTAGCACAGTATGGGTCTTACTATCGCCGTATACATCCAGTGTATGATGTGCGGTTGTAGTCCCCATTTTTTTGCCGAACATCCTCTTGCAGGAGTAAAGGGCAGTTCTCGCTTTTTCCACCCTGATCTCCAAGTTCCTTTTCCAGGATAATTTAGATTTAAGGAATTTTGCTTCCTTGGAGAGGTTTAGAGCTTTTCCGTTCATTTTAGGTGTGGTAAAGCATGGAACCTTGTATCTTCTGGTGAATAGTACGAGTTCGGTCTTGGAAGCGTTGACTCCTCGCCTGTTTTCAACTGCCCATCTCCTAAACTCATTCAACGCCGACTCCATGAGTTCGCTAACTATCGGAAGGAATTTCCCTGTTGTTAGTATAACCACGTCATCCGCATAGGCTGTAATTCTAATGCCTTTGTATCTCATCCGCAAGAGTATTTGGTTAATGACCAGATTCCACAGTAGGGGTGAGATAACTCCCCTGCGGTGTGCTTCTGGTCACACGTTTCTTGGCAGATGTGTTGCCAAGGGTTGAACTGATAACCCTGCACATCAGCATGTTTTTGATCCACAGGTTTACCTTGCCAATTGAACCCGTGTACGCTAGAGCAGTGTAAATGGATTCAATTTTGACGTTGTTGAAAGCTCCCTCCACGTCTAGAAACGCCGCAAGGGCGTACTCTTTATGCGCCAAAGCTTTCTCCACGGTGCCGACTACTTCGTGTAGCGCTGTGTCCACCGACCTACTCTTGCAGTAGGCGTGTTGTGCGCTGCAGAAGTTTTGCTTATTTAGCATACTTCTGATGTAAAAGCCGATTAGTCGTTCTAGGGTTTTCAATAGAAACGATGATAGACTAATCGGCCTGTAGTTCTTGGGGGTTGAGTGATTTGGCTTCCCGACTTTAGGAATAAATACCACTCGTACCTCCCTCCACTCCTCCGGGTTGTAGCTCAAGGCTAAGCACCCCTTGAAGATCCCTTCTAGCCAAGGAATCACCAGGTCCTTGGCCTTCTGCAGCATGATAGGGTGAAGTGATACTTTGAAGGGTTTGAATGAGTCTATCGCCCAAGCTATCTTCTCTTTAGTAAGTATGCTGCTGATGAGCTCCTCCGCCTCCAGACTAGAGGGATAGGTATCCATCGAAATGGTGTTATCCGCATCCATACAGCCCGGGAAGTGTGTGCTCATGAGTAGCTCGAGAGACTCCTTGCTGTTGCTTGTGAAGGTGCTATCTCGTCCCGCTGGGAGGCCCGGTGTCCTCGCCTCCTTGGCAAGAACCTTCCGAAGCCTGGCAGCCTCGCCCACGCTTGACACTTCCTCAAAAACTCAAGAGTCCCTTTTCGCTTTTCTAATCTCCTTTTTGTACTCCTTGAAACTTCTTTTGGCCCTATTAAAAAGCGTCCTTGTTTCGGTCCGTAGTTGTTTGAGCCCTGAAGACCACCATGCAGAAGAACGTGCTCTTGAGGGTCTACTAAGGCGACACGATTTGATGGAAGCCTCCGTAAGGGCGCCTGAAAGCTGCCTAGTTATCTCCTCCAGTCGGGTCGTATCGAAGAGCTCTTCCCATGTTGGTGAGGTATTAGTCAATTGGTCCACGAGTGGAAGGCGGTCCAGTCATCTTTCCTGGGGTTTCTACAAGGTGTTGGCCTATGCCTTTCGAAGTCGATCTGAAACAATATCCTGTAGATATCGGAAAAGGAGCACTCCGAGGATACGTGTCAGTTCGATACCCTTAATGAGTCTGAATCTGAGACAAGCGTTAAGTCAATGACCTTTTCCCTGGCCTATTAACGAACGTTGGGTGATTCCCTCTGTTGCTTATAATAAGTCCAGTAGATAAAATGTACTCAAAAAGAGACTCACCCCTTTTGTTGATGTCTGTGCTGCCCCAGACAGTATGGTGGGCATAAATGAGTGCTGTGGTTGTACAGTGAGCTGTTGATCCCACCTCTAATCCCTTCCTTCCTTTCCTTGTCCTTTTGTACTGATGTTCCCCCTATTTTCTGCTCCCCGCCTTCGGCCGTTTATATTGTACACGGTGGACGGAAAGTTTCTGCATACAAAAAAAACATCGTTAAGGATCATTTGTATTGCTTTTCAAAATTTTTTTTATTTAAACCACTAAATCATATCTAAGCAAAATTCAATTGTGTATTTGTGCCATTTTTTTCGAAGCACTTTAGAACTCGCTTTCGGAAATTTTCGCACAAGACCGACGTTTCAGCCAATGATATGGCATCCCACTCTTGTTTTACTCTTTCAATGAGTTGACGTCTATTGGCAGGTTTTGGACTCCGAGATACTGAATCTTGAATCCTGGACCAGATATGTTCAATAGGATTAAGATCTGGCGAATTTCCCGGCCAGTCTTCCCATACTAGCTTAAATAGACTTTTAGCAACACTTATTGACTGTTTCGCCATATGACATCGCGCACCGTCCTGCATTAGAATCGCTGTAGATCTACGAGGAAACTGCTTAGGATTTTCAAACCATCACATTATTGGGGATTTCCCCATTTTGTTTTCAAATAAAACAAGCAATCGGTATTTTAAGTATATTACAATTGAAACGATGTATGCAGAAACTTTCCGTCCACCTTGTATATTGTTTATTGTATTCTTTGTCACTCGTCATTCTACAGTCGACCAATAAAGACCCCAAATCATAACCGAACCCAACGCGTTTTTTTTCCACCGCTCCGCCGACGTAAACATGGTCCTTCCAGCCACGCGAACCCGCGAAAAAATATAAAAATTAAAAAACAGTGACACAAAACAGACAAAACAGTGAAAAAAACTAAGTGAGCAACAAACAACAAAACTGTGACATATTAAAACTGAAAAACATAATAGTGAACAACATACATCAAAGCACCAAAAAAGAAAAAATGAGGTAAAGTAAGCAGTGAACAGTGCTGTGACCCCCTTACAAAAAACCAAAAAGAGATCCCCGGCCCCCCTATTAACAAAAATAGGCCCTTTTTAAAAAAAAAACAAAAAAAAAACAACAATTCTTACAGACAGTGTCCTTACATACTAAGGCGCTCAAACTAAAAAAAAAATAAAAGCCTCTAAAGGAAATTCAAAGTGGACTAATTAAGGGCAGTATTGAGACACTCTAAAAATTTAGATTTGGGAAGCGCAAAATCGAAGTCCAAGGACACAAAAAGTCCATTGAGCTCGATCAAAGCTCTGGAAAGAGGAGCATTCTGCGCGTAAGTCGTTCTCACGAAGCTGACATAAAACGGCACAGGGCTCCGAAGGAATCTTAGCGGCGAATTAAGGAAAATCCTGCCTAACAGAGCAGGACAATTAACAGTACCATTAATTATATCGAAAACGAAGGAGAGAGAAAGGATACTTCTCCTGCTTTGAAGGGACTTTAAATTGATAAGCTTAAGCCGCGCTGTATAGGAGGGGAACGGATCCACAAAGCGAAGAGAGCGCAGGGCGAAGCGAAGAAAAACTTTCTGAAGGCGCTCAATACGATTAATGTGACAAACATGATAAGGCCTCCAAATGAAAGACGCATATTCAAGCTTTGAGCGAACAAAAGAGGTGTAAAGCAATTTGAGCATGTATGGGTTAGAAAATTCGGAGCTATTGCGCCTTACAAACGCCAACATAGCATATGCCTTAGAAATAGTGGAGTTAATGTGACTGGAGAACGAGAACTTTGGATCAAAGATTACACCCAAGTCTTTGGTTTCTGATACCACCTTCAAGGGGAAATTAGATGCAGTAAGAAGTTTTCAGGACAGTTGGACACTTAGAGTAGGTCGAATAATGACATTTACAGATGTTTAAAGATAGGAAATTACTGCAGCACCAGGCGTGGACATTGTCAATGTCCGCCTGGAGCAACTGAGCATCAGACAAGTTTTTAACTTCGTAATAAATTGTAAGGTCATCAGCATAGAGCAAAAAGCTTGCCGTCGAGAAGCAACTGCTTATGTCGTTAATGAATAAGACAAAGAGCAAAGGCCCAAGGATAGTACCTTGTGGAACACCGGAGGAGTCTACAAAGGGGTCAGAGCGAATGTGGTCAACAATTACCACACATTGACGGTTCCTTAGATAAGACTTGACCAAGAAAACTGAGTGAAATCCCAACAATTCTAGTTTCTTTACAAGAATCGAATGTGACACCCTGTCGAAAGCCTTGGAAAAGTCAGTATAGATTGTATCCACTTGAAAACCTTTCCGAAAAGCAGTCAAGCAATCTTCGGAGAAAACGGCAAGGTTGGACACGGTGGACCGTCCAGGAATAAACCCATGTTGATACGGAGAAATAAGACTTTTTACGGCGAAGAATAATTTGTCCTTCACAACGCATTCAAAGAGCTTCGATACAGTCGATAGTTTGGAGATAGGCCTGTAGTTACACACATCATTTTTATTCCCACTCTTGAAAATTGGCGTGATAAATGCTAGCTTCCAGTCATCTATAAAAACACCAGAGGCTAGCGATTTATTGAAAATCATGGTTATCGGATGAATGAGCGACGCGCAGTTCTTAAACAGTACTGCCGATAGACCATCAACGTCAGTTTGGGAAGAGGACCTGAGCCGAGCAACCCCATTTTCCACATCACTGGCCGATAGTGATAACGAACCAAAATCCAATGATGATTCCTGACGGCATGAAAACTCATCCGGGACTTCAGTACTGGGAATAAAATTGGAATTAAAGAATTCAGCGAAAAGGTTTGCTGCCATTGCTTGTTATTAAAGAATAAAGCAGAGGGAATACTTGAGCAATTTTTCTTCGACTTGATAAAACGCCAGAAAGCTTTAGGGTTCGACTTTATATTGGCTTCAAAATTTAAGATGTGATTCTTGTATAAACATTTATCAAGACAGTTGAATTCCTTGGAGTAATGTTTGTACTGCGGAAAAATTTGTTCCTCAGATTTTTATGCTTTCTCAGACTCTTGGTATGCCATGGCAGTTTGTACATTTTCGTTGAATTGAGCGGGATATTGGCAAGACAGACTTCAACCACTTTGGATCTAAAAATATCAAAACAGCGCGAGACGTCTACGCTGAAGCAAATTGTCCCAATCTAAATAAGAAAGCAAATTATCTAAGTTTAAAAAGTCGCACGAATTGTAGTTGAAAGATGGGTTCTGATTTTCACTACTAACGCGGGAGAACTCGTAGAAACTCAGTTCAAGTGTCAGAGGAATGTGGTGAGTAACAGCCGAGGAGAGTGGGGACAGACACTCCATCAAGTTAACATTTATGTTATTGCTACTGAAAATGTGATCCAAAGTTTTTTGAAGCCTGTTTTTGAAACAATTAACTTGCGCAAGGGCTAAATTTAAGAAGTTGTCAACCAAATATAATTCACAAGCGCTATTGACATTGCAAGGGATCAGACCAAAGGAATTATAGTCATGAGTCCAAGCAACACCACTGAGATTAAAATCTCGCAAAACACAAAGGTGATTGTCACCAAGTTTGTTAAGCGCTAGACATGTCACGTTATCAACATGCCCTCGATAAAGTTGTTCAGCACTATTCGGCGGAATATAAGAAGCACAGACGAATAAGGAACCAGAAGACCCCTGAACACAGACGCAGAGTTGGTCTAAAAGCGAGTAAGGATTGTCCAGAATAAGGTGAGACGCACGATGTTTACACTGAACTGCAATAAGAACGCCACCGCCCCTCGAGCATCCAGTACTAACCACATCTCTGTCTTTGCAGAACACTTGAAAGATATTGGAGTCGAAGAATTCGTGATCGAAGAAGTCAGCATTTAACCACGTTTCGGTAACGACGACGATGTCGAAGTCCAGCTGCGAACTCCACAAGAGAACTGATTGAGACTTAGTCCTGAGACCAGACACATTTTGGTAGAAGGTTTATAAGTGATTGTTGCCAAAAGTAATGCGATTAGCGCTAGTTAAAGGAGCGGAAGGTTGAAGACTGGGTTTCAAAAAAACTGAAACGGACGTACGGTTACACTGGCGGGCCAGAGATCAGGAACCAGTAGCTGCTCATATGCCGAGTCAGAGACGCCCAACTTAAAATTGACTCGCCTGAATAAGTCCAAAGAGGCATCTTTTTTCACCACCTTATAACAGCAGAGGAGCTGTTTATCTATGCCTGCATACTTAGCAACATAATTAATAATATTATCAGCAGTTACCGAAGGCGCAAAAGACGAAATGTGTAGCCACTTTAATCGAACCGCAACATCAAGCTCAGAGATCTGGTTTGAACCAACAACAAAAGGTTGTTTCTTCCTATTGTTCTTCTTCACCTTAATCCACTCAGAGGTCTGATGTTTCGGCAGCAGGAGCGGTATAGTGGGATGTCGCACGGCAGAGAGCTCAACATCTAATGGCGATATTCCAACAAAATTATCTGTAGCAGCAAGCGCCACCTTTCCGCCAGCAGTCGACAAATTCCAGGCGGCCAGCTCCTTCTTCAGCTGATCCACCTTCAGTTGCTCGAGTTTAACCATGTCTGCGTTTTACAATTTTAATTTATTTCCAGTAGCACAATCCCACTTCTGACACCAAATGTTACGAAAATCTCAAGTTTTCCAAGGTTCGTTTGGATTGTGTTTGAAAATAAAACAACTTCAATTATTCAGCGCAAAACGCAGTCTGAAACTAACAATCACTTTATTTACAGATTTACACTTCGCTTGTATCTACACTTGTTACCACTTTGCTTGCTCAACACAGACTCGACTCCTTGCGCCGCACACTGCTGCTTTTATACCAGTTTTCTTATCGCGCCGAAGTTTCTTGCAACTTCCAATTGGAAAACGCGACCATTCTCGCACAGCCCATTCCTTCGCGAACCATCCTTGCCATATCGGACTATACCAAGCGAATTATACCAAATTTGCCGTACTTTAAAGTGCATGCCTAAAAGTATGCTTGGAAAAGCATTCAGCCATAGTACAGTACGGCACAGCACAGAGTGCCTTATAGTAGCAATATGAACCAGCCGCAACCACCGTAGCTCGGCGGGCTAGTGCATTGGGCCAAGAGTCAAAGGCGACGTTCAAACCCAGGTTCAAGACTCCGTTGCTGTTAACACCGAAAAAAGAAGAAAAACAACAATTTTTCTTTCGGGGCTGTCCTCTCAGTAGGAAATGGCAAACCTCTGAGAGTAAAATTGCCTATGAAAAAGCTCCCAACTCGCCGTTCGGAATCGGCATAAAACTGTAGGTCCCTTCCAACCCTGTACAAATTCGCACGCACAACACGGATGGTTGCGGGTAGCTAAGCCTTAGTCTCGTAATCGGGCTGTCGTACCAGTCAATTATTAAGGTTTTTATTATGTATGACCCAATTTAAAGAGTTTTCTAACAATAAACTGTCTCTCATGTACAGAATCACAAATAGTTTTTTATTCCGTTCTGAGGTAAACGATAAGATTTAGTATGAGAACAACTCTTTTTCTTACAAAGATCATTGCTCGGATGCAATATGAGTGCGAACATAACAAGCGCAAAATTAAAAATCGGACTGAACACCGCAAAACGCAATTCCGTTCGCGAGAAATTACTGAAATAAAAAAATGTTCCTTAGTAAATAAGTACTTGTGCAAACAAGAAAATTCTTGAAATAATCCACTGAACCCAATATTAATGAAACAAAATTTTGATACATTAGTTTTCTCGATTTAAATTTATTTTTGTGCTTGAATCATTTAGTGCAATAAAAAAACTTATAAAATCAGTTTCACCATGAAATTTTTCGGGATCTACTTATATGGCTTTAGGTAACAAAATCGGATGTTGTATTTTTTTCAAGAACATACGACATAAGCTTTCTCAGACAATGTTATCTGAGCAGTATCTTTCGTGGTGAAAAAGATGTTGCCCGCTAGGGCCTGATATTGACAAGAAGGGACTGCTATTGACAGGTCGAGATGAGTGGTGCCAGTTCATTTTACAGAAGCTTCAAGACTAGCAAAGACTCTGGTGCGGCTTTAGACCTGGTAAGTCCACCATCGATCAGATATTCACTTTACTCCAAATTCTGAAGAAGACCCATGAGAGTCAAATCGATACCCACCAAGTCTATCGATACAAGGCACTTGGGACCCCTTAATGTTCGACCGGAGGTGGATTTTTTAGCCGAAGCCGAATATTCGGCATAACTAAAATATTAGGCTGAAAGCCGAATACTAATAAAAAATCGTTTAAAGAACAAAACTGATCAAATTTAGCTTTTCTGTTTTATTTAATTTCTTTGCTCCACTTAAGAATTAATAAAATATATATGTATCGATGTAAAAATGAATGTCTGTTTGTTTAGTCACACGATACTAAAACTCAAAAACTAGAAGGCCGATTGAGCTGAATCTTTCACAGAATGTTCATCTTGACTGAATCTCGGTAAACCACAAAGTGCAAATACAACCCGGTAGGTAAGGGTGGCACCTTCCATACAACCTAAATTTTTAGTATAGTATATCTTCGGAATTATAGGTCGGACGGTTTTACTGATAAAATTTTATAAGAGTTGGGCAAGGGGCGTGGCACATTTCAAGCGACCCAAATGTTTTGAGTAACTTTGAAACTATAGATCACACATCAATAACATTTTCCACAGGCTTACGATTAAGTCGTGCCCTTCGACAGGGGGAATGGGGTGCGAATTGGACGAGGGAGCATGGCACCGCCCAAGGCGAATTCATACAGGTGACCTCGTTGAATCAGCTGCTTTGTCTTTTTATTTTGGAAAAATGCCTGTGTACAACTGCGACAATTTAAAAATGAAAAAAATCAAGCTTTATTTGGATTGGCTGATTTTGACAATCTAAACCCAGAAAACAAAATACATTGAAATTTTTTTGCTGTCCTTACGCTATCACCTGTATGAATTCGCCTTGGCACCGCCCATACAACCCAAAGTTTTAATGTGAAATAGCTTCGGAATTATAAGTCGAACAACATTACAATTTTGTATACCGTCGTCCCATAGATGTTTAATTCTACTGGCAAAATTTGAGGGGCGTGGCACATTTTTTGTGACTCAAACTTTCCGCGTAACTTTGGAACTGTAAGTCGCACATCAATGAGACTGGGTCGCACCCTTCGACTGGAAGACTGGGTTGGGCATTGCATACAAGAGTCCCAAACTTCTCAAATCTACATACATATAATTGTTTGTTCTGACTGACTGACTGAATCATCCCAAGCCCAGCCCAACGCGCTAAAGCTATAAACATGAAATTCGAACTGTAGGTTCATAAAGAAATAAATTTCAACTAAGACGGAATTTTTTTAGACTCGTGTTCTCAAGGGTCAAAACAGTGGGATCATTGACTTAAAGTTTGCATGCAAAGCCGCGGGGCCCTGCTAGTATATATTGTTACGAAAATTAGTTCTGCAGGCGTATTCGTCTCTCTGGATTGTGCTTCAAAATAAAACCACTACAATTCTTATACGCAGTTAACAATCAGCAATCATTTTATTCACAATTTCACTCTTTGCTGCCCCTACACTTATTCATTATTAGACTACTCCGTGTTGCACCTTGCTTGCTCAAACCAAACTCTTCCCTTGGCGCTGTACCCGGCTGCCTTGTATACTTGTGTGCTTTTCGCGCAGATCGTTCTCACACATTCCATTTGAACTCAAAATTTCCAGTGTCATCGCGAGTCATCTTTGCGAATGTTCTAGCGAAATTATCAGCCCCCTAAAATTGTGCCACGCAAGTCGGTCGTATTCTAAAAGTATGCCCCTAAAAGCATGCCAAGTAAACGCATTCCAGTGCCTTGCACAGAAACACCGTGCAGTATCGTCACACTGCCGAGGCTCCGGCGTAGTAGAACGCCAGGCGCTCCAAATGGACTACCTTCCGCCAAGCGCCTCTATTTCTGCAACGTTGAGTCCTGTATACCACGTCATTAATCCTGGTCACGACTTTATACGGTCCTTCCCATGACACGTTTGAAGTTTCGGAGACAAACCTTTCCACCGCTGCGGGTTGTTGAGCATTACCAGATCGCCTTCTTGGAACCCTGCTGAGTTAGCCTGTAGATCATATCTGGCTTTTAACCTGTTGTTGATCAGTTGAGTGCGGCTCAACGATCTTCTCATCAGCCCTTTCGCAGCCAAACACCGATCACAGCTTCTGATCCAGTCGGCGACAGACTCTTGGTATCCTACCCAATAGAACCGCCGTTTTATCTTGGCGACAGTTTTTGCGATGCCTATGTTATCCTGCCATTCGGGACTGCTATTCTGGTCCTGCCATCTTCACTCTCCCACTCGCAATAGAATTTGTCACTGTGCCCAGTAAGCCTTCGCTATCGGGCTCTCACCAGCCATCTCCTGCCAGTTCGGCCGTACTCGGTGCACCTTTCCTTTGATAATTTTTATGAGATCAGTATCGTCGCGCTGGTCCTTCTGTAGCATTTCCACAAACCAATCTTACGCTTACTGACCGAATATCCACAATCTGGCCCTTGCTTTCGGCTTGCGAACGATGCCTGCACTCGATTTTGCAAGAACGGTGTGGCAGGGCATCAGCACATCTTAACGACGTCTGCTGTCCGGAGCGCTTCTCTCGCAGATGGCAGTCTCGTGGTATATGGACTTGCTTGTCACATAGCCAGCAATCTACTCTACACGAAACTGCCCGCGACTTCGCTGGTGCCTCCGAGTTTACTGTAGGGTTTTGCATGACAAGTCCATGTTAGGCTCGATGCTTTTCAGCAGATGAACGTCGAGAGCTTCCCATCCATGCTCCCTCATACGTTAATGCGTCATCATCGTCATCGTTTCCTTGAATGTCGGCTTCATCATCATCAACGTACTCACACCTGTCTCCTGGTCAAGAATATCTTCGATAAACGCCTCGATCTTCAGCCTTTCCAAAACTTCCACGCTGACTTCCGGGCAGGACAGTTGTACCAGCCGCTCAATATCTGCCGCATACGCCTGCAGCGTCTCTTTGGCTCTATGTCTACGGTTCTTCTTCTGTTGTGCTCGTCGCTGTATTTGGCTGCCAACGCCCTTATGACGGCCTCCGTCATAACCGCCCTCAAACCTTCGGGAACTGATTTTATTACCTTAGCCGCAGGACCTCTTAGAGCTAGTGTCAGACCCTTCCTAACATCGGTCCACTGACTTTCCAAAGCCATATCGAATTGTGGTTTGAAGGTATCAAAGGGCGTAGTACTATCGTAAGTAGGCACTTCTATTCTGTTAGCCAAACTTTCTCGAACTGGCGGCAACCATTCTCGTAGCTGTACCTCCTTAAGCAGACTGTCAACGCGTTTATCCCAGCTATCCATTTGCGTCTCTAGGTGCTCAACTTACATTACTTACATACATCACATTAATCCTGTCGGAAATTTCTTCCATTTTCTGCTCCAAGCGCGCAGAATTTTCCTGAAGCTTGCTGGAAAAATCGCGATTTGCATTTCAATTATCGTTGACATTTCTCGATTCGACGGTTCGAAGTCTCCAATTTCGCCGAAGTTTCCTGGAACATGCCTTTCATTGCCACCTGCAGCTGGCTCGTGTCTATTTCTTGCAGCGGCGCGATCGCAGCCGTGTTTTGCGGCGGCGCAGCACCAGCAGGCGATTCCTCCACGTTTGCCAACGCCTCTAGTTCCTGCGTTCCGAAATCGTGCGCAGCCCAACTCTACCTTTTCCCCAGTAGTCAACAGATTCCAAGCAGCCAGCTCCTTTTTCAGCTAGTTCACCTTCAGTTGCTCGAGTTTCACTATGGCTGCGTTTTATAATTTGTTCTTGTTTTAATTTAATCAGCACAATCCCACATCTAACACCAAATGTTAAGAAAACACTGGTCAACACTGTTTTTGTCATACGAACTTTGTGATGATTTTTGTTTATGTTGGTGTACCCTCATTAACAATATCTAACAATTTTGTTTCAATCACGTCCAGTTTTTTTGTGACATCCACATATTCATTTCTGACCTCATATACGTGTCTTTTTTTGAATAACTTCATTTATACGACTTGTACTGGGCTGCATATAAAGACTCAGATACATAAAACAGGGCCGCGTATTAATGCGACGCACTGCACTAATCACTAGCGCTAATCAGCCTAGCGCTAATCAAGCTAGACTTGTTCAGCAGTGATCGAGTAAGCGCTAGCTAGGGCTCGTATTCACACTCGGTAGCCAACATGGTTGTTGTTGTTGTCAGGCTGAGCCACTCACGCTGGCGAACGTGAGCGCAGAACTTTCGCGCTGCACTTGCGCATTCTCTTTTGCTGTGCGTTCGTGCTGCGCTAGCGCGGCGCTCTTTAATCGAATCTGCGTATCCAGCCGATAGTGGGGTGTGGCGGTGGTAGTGCACTTCGGCCGCGCTGCACTTTATGACCTTGCGCGAAGTGTTGGTAGGATGCATTTCGGCTGCTGGCCCTTGCTATTCCAAGCATGGTGTTGTTGTGTCGTGCAGCTGGTGAAGTCTTTGCCGTTCTGGCTGCTGCATTCCACCAAACACGTAAAGATCACCCCATTGCACCAAATTTTGCCGCATTTCTGCAAAGAAGTGGCGTGATCTACTGGAATTTGGGCGATCAGGCGATTATGCGCTGTGGCGACCAAATTTGCCTTTATAAGCGGCCGCCGCCGACAGATCGGGATGAGTAGTGGCAGATCCGTAACCCGAAGAGTATTGGCAAATCTGTAAGGCGTGGTGCGTCGAGTGATGGTCAACAAATTGACCTGTGCCGGTTCGTAAGTGGCTTAGCAATTGGTCCACGAGTGACAGCAAACTTTGTGCAGCAGGAAAAAGTGGTGAAGTGCGTGACATAGTGGCCAAAATATGGGCATAATTTAAAGCGAACAAATATTCAGTGCCAAGTGCGTGGCCAGAATGTCGCAAGACGAAAATTTAATAACCAACTTTGGTTCTAGCCACTAGCCGTTACAAAGGCTCGTGCCATAATCATTTTGGAATTACGCCACCAAAAGGGCCTGCCGTCAGAAATCCCAAAACTTGTGAATCCGGCCGAAGTGAAATAATGCTAATGTCAAAACCCGTGCTAACTGAACTGGCTAAAACAAATACTAGCTAAAACTAAACCAAGCTAAACGAAATCTATGAGTGAAAAGTCGACGAACTAAAAATGCTGAATAACGAGTGCTGCTGATGAAATGGAATGCTGCTGAAAATGCCGAAAGACCAGCCATCGTTGGAGTCCGTAGGAGCTGCTAGAATCATGCCAGGATGTTAAAAGTGTTGCTCAAAATTGTTTTCTAATAAAAACTTATTCCTAATAAGACTAATTAAAATGTTTGAAACAATATGTGCGTCATATTTCTCATTTCTCTAAAATAAAAATTTATTTATTTAAATCCATTTTGTTAAAAAAAGAAAAAAAAAAAAAAAAAAACAAAAAAAAACTGAAAAGGAAAAAAAAAGGGAAAAAATATATGGGGAAAAATTCTTGCTTAAGATAATAAACTTTTTAAATTTTTAAAATTCTTAGGTTTAATTTGGATTAACTACTGGGAAAAAAAAAAAGAAAAAAAAACAAAAAAACATGAAATTGTTGTCAAAAAGGGTAGTACTTCTTACTATTTTATTTTTAAAGGGGTTTTTCTTTGTAATTAGAAATTATAACAGAAACATGAATTTATCCTAAATAAAAAAAAAAAAAAAAAAAAAAAAAAAAAGCAAAAGAAGGACGCACTTACACCTATGACATATTTCCTTTCCACAAAACCCGATCTAGCACATCATGTTCCTGACAACGCGCATCATGTCGCTGGGCCCAACGCATCGATGGAGCGAAAAAAACTGTGAGTGAACATTTAAAATTCTGATATATTTTGGGTTTTTGTGCGTTTTATTTGGGAAAAAAAAAAAAAAAAAAAGAGAAAAGAAAAAAATATAATAATAGTAATAGTAAAGTAAAGGGATAATTTTCGAAAAAAAATTTATGGAAAAAAAAAATCAATTAAAATTAATCAAATTTGGGGGAGGGGAAAAAAAAGGGGATCGAGAAAGAAACAGATTTTTTTTTTGTTTGAAAGTATGACTGATTTCTTCTGATAATAATTTTGGTTTAATTTTTTTTCCGGGAAAATAATTGGCTTATTTCCTAAAGAGTTATTTTCTAAGCAAATTGAATTTTATGATTTTTTTTATAATTTAATTTCATAGCTAAGTTTTCTTATACTATGTTTTTTTTCCTCTAGAAGTTAATAATAAAATTGTGAATAAAATTGTGAAAATTACCAAATGTTACTTAAACATGCAAAATAATTTCGAATTTAGGTTAAGAATAAGGATGTTGTAATAGATTAAGTTTATTAAATAAAATTGTTATTATGATTGGCTAGAGAGAAAATGTTTGGTCTGTCAATGAAGTGGGGTAAGGAGGGTTGATTGTCTTATTGGGTTTCCCAACTCCAGCATAGGAAACAAAGGTAGGCCGGGTAAAGAGCATCCCATTCAATGAGGCGATGCTGTGGAATAGAAACAACAGCAGCAATGGTACTTGCTGCCAGGTCCGTCCGTAATGTCAGGAGGTAAAGCGTGTGCATGAAAATAATTGTATGTTGGTGTATGTGTGTAGGCATAGAAAGCTCGGATGCTGACCAGTTGTAAGCGGCGAGGTCGTCGTTGCGGAGTTTGTTGGGCAGCTCCCAAATGATGGTAGGTGAGACGGTAGGGCTACTGAGCGGAATTGTTGTAGTGGAACCCACGCCAGCTGAAGCTACGGGATAAGAGAAGCCAGATGCACGCGTACAACAAACCCGCTGGCCCCGTGGTCCTGCTCACACTCATCGACCGAATGTAGGGTGCCTGCCTACATGCGACAGGAAGCCGATCGGTGGTGACCCGCCACAAGGACTGTGGAGGTGCAGCGGCAGCAGAAACAGAAGCAAACGGCCAGCTATACATACTGATCCATTCGTGGCGCTCGTCGTGAGGCATGCCACATGTAGGTACACTCAAACGCATAACAGAAAATGGCGCCCAACGTGAGGCCGCTACGAACGTAGGGCATGCCATGTGATCAGGTGCACACATACATATAACAGAAAATGGCGCCCAACGTGGGGCCGCTACGTAAGTGGGGCCGAATTTTACCATAGGGTAATTGTCCGTCGGTCCGTTTGGCTTTTTGAAGCATTGCGTTTGTTAGGCATGCTCGGATTTTTGAAGTTTTGGTTGAATACTATACCTTCTTACCACTGCCTGCGAACGTTGAATCGCTTCGAAAAGATTTTTTTGCAATCGGATGTTTTTCTTTATTAGCTTCATGCTTCGGATTCTTAGCACAGCTTCAACTAAATGTTGGTTGAGCTAACCGGCATGAATGCTGAAGGGAGAACCGATATGCTAGAGGTTATATATTTTTTTCATTTTTATTAAATATTTTTGAATTTTCGTTTTTGCGATAGCTTTGCAGTGCGGATTTTTTTTTAAGCTCGTGGTAGTAGCTTATAACCTCATTGCAAATGCATTTGATCGTCTAAGCGAGCTGTTAGTTGTTTCATTTTCCTCCGGAAAATCTCCTTACACCCTTCATACAGACCAAACTAGAAAGTTATATCATTTGATTGATTTTTTGTTTGTGATTTTTTTTGCGATTGATGATTTTGTTTTGATGGTTTATCTTTACCTTTATCTTTATCTTTATCTTGTTGGTACATTGTGAGAGTTTGTTGGTACAAAAATTATATCTTTATCTTTAATTCTTTTGCGGTTTGATTTTTTTGGTTTGGTTTTGCGAATTTTTGGCTGGTGCTATAATTTTTGGTTGATGAATTTTTGGATTTGCATTTTTTTTTTGTTGGTACAACACATTTGTTTGAATAAAGATGTCGCTGAGACACAGTACTGACAATTTGACTATGCAATCGGTTTGCACATTATGCCGTGCGATTTTTATTGAAGGCAGTGATGTATTACGGACGGCGTGTAGCCATACTTTCCACAGATCGTGTCTCTTAAACTACCTGAAGCGTAATTCGTCGTGTCCACAATGTCGAGCTGCGTGTAGCAGTCGAGAATTTGTGAAAGCTTCAGCCAAGTATACGGGCATGCAAACGCGATCGCAAACAAATCCGTCTGAGGAAGTGGAGGATCCTCGTCCATCCACATCGCAAGCAGCAGCAGCGCAGGTGTCTGGCACGCCAACCCGATCCAGTAATGCGGTTGCCGATACAGCTGCCAACGTGGCAAGTGATGTTTCCGACGAAAGCCGAATCAGAAGCGTGGTGGGAGCTATTGTGTCAGCTAGGCAAGCCACAATTCTGGATGGTTTGGAATCACGAGTGACACAGCTGATTGAGGGAAAGCTAGAGGCTAGCCTGAGTAACGTTTTGAGCAGATTGAATTTACAAGGTGCACAACGTGAGCACAACCAATTCTCAGCTCACAATTCAACACCAACATTTCCGCAAGAGTTGCCGTATGCACACAACAACAGCAACAACCGTGATGGTCAGGTTCCGGTTCCGTTCCGCGTCAGTGACGGATCGACCGTCACCAATTCAGGCAAAATTGCGCAGCTTATCTCGAGTTGGGACATCAAGTTTGATGGTGGTCCTAAATTGTCAGTAGAGAATTTTATCTTTAGGATTGAATTGCAGGTTATAGATACCCTAGGTGGGAATTTTAGTTTATTGTGCGAGCACGTACAAAGTTTGTTTATTAACGAGGCCAAGGATTGGTATTGGAGATACCGGCGTTCAGTAGACAGGATCGAATGGTCGTCGTTATGTCAAGCTCTGCGTACTCATTATGGTGAGCACAAGACAGATACAGATATCAAAGAGGCCATGCGCAGCCGACGGCAAGGCGCCGCTGAATCATTCGATGAATATCGAAACGCAGTTTTGCGAATATCGGAAAACCTTAATTCACCGATATCTCAATCTGAGCTTGTGGAAATTGTACAAAGAGGCTTACGACCGCGTATTCGACAGCAGTTATTGTACGTCAATATTAACTCAATGGCTGAGTTGCGTCGACTTTGTTTAAAAGGCGAAAGTTTGCTAAACGAAATTGCAAAGTCGAGCGCTGCACACTCCTTACCTAATCCGCGAGGTAATTTTCCGCGTCGCCAAGTAAATGAAGTTGAAGCTGATTTTGATAATAAGGTAGATATAGCAGATGTAGATGACAATGAAGTCAAAATGGAGGTAGAAGAAATTGCTAGACGGAGTACAATAAAATTAGTTTGTTGGAATTGCCGCAAAGACGGTCACAGGTACTTTGATTGTTTAGAAGCTCGGTCAATATTTTGTTATGGATGTGGTGCAGTAGGCGAATACAAACCAAATTGTAAGAAATGCAATCCGGGAAACGCGAAAGCGAGCGGGGATCGGTATGCGAGTCCTCGCTACGACGTAAATCAATGGAAATAAATGTATCGCATAAGCCACCTGCAACCGATGATCTATTAGCAACCAAGTTAGTTGAATGTAAGCGTATAGAAATTATTCCTTATGAAGATAGGTTAGAAAAATATGAAGTAATACGTAATCGAATTTTTAACAGTGAGTCAGTAGTAGAGACAGCAACCCCGCGACGAACATCAATGCGTATGCGTAAATTTTGGCAGAAGGTGAAGCAACAACGAAGAAATGTTGCCAATATTTGTGCGATTGAGCATAAGCCATTTGATTCGCGTCCATATGTCAAAATCAAGCTTTTTGACAAATCACATCTTGGTTTGCTTGATAGTGGCGCGCAAGTTTCATGTGTTGGTAGTTCGTTAGCAAAAGAATTTTGTGAAAGGAAAGAATTTAGGCAACACAAAACAACAGTAAAGACTGCTGATGGCAGGAAACAAGTAGTTTTTGGAATTTTCCCAATTGAAATACAATTTAAAGCACAGAAAGCAGATATTAATTTTTATGTAGTACCAAATTTATCGCAAGATCTTATCTTAGGCGTAGATTTTTGGAAAGCGTTCCAGATTGCGCCAGACGTTATAGCTGAAATTGATATCGGCGCAAACGATAAGAAGGCAGATGAGAAGTTGATTGTTCTGACAGATCAGCAGAAGAGAAGTTTAGAGGCCGTAAAGAAGGCATTTCCATCATGTGAAGTTGAGGGGCTAGGGAAAACAACCCTCATGGAACACATAATAGAAGTTGAGCCGAATGTCCGTCCGATTAAGCAGAGATATTTTCCGATTTCTCCGGCGATAGAGAAGTTAGTGCACAAGGAGATTGATGAAATGTTGACCCTTGGTGTAATAGAAGAGTCCCCTTATAGTCCGTGGTCCAGTCCGGTCGTATTAGTCCGCAAGGGAGAAAAAGTCCGTCTGTGTCTAGATTCGCGGAAAGTCAATGCAGTCACAATCAAGGACGCATATCCACTTCCGCACATTGAGGGTATTTTAAGCAGATTGCCAAAAGCCAAATTCATATCTTCGCTCGACCTTCGTCGTGCATTTTGGCAAATTCCCTTAGCTGAATCGTCCCGCGATTACACTTGTTTTACAGTGCCTAATCGGCCTTTATATCGTTATTGCGTTATGCCTTTTGGCCTGTGCAACGCGCCACAAGCATTGTGTCGGTTGATGGACCGAGCAATCCCTGCTCAATTGAAAGATCAAGTATTTGTTTATTTGGATGACCTTTTAGTTGTATCTGAAACTTTTGCTGATCATCTGTCTGTTCTCGCTGATGTAGCGCACCACTTAAGAAAAGCAGGCTTAACAATTAACGTTGATAAAAGCAAATTTTGCATAAAGGAGGTAAAATATCTGGGCTACATTGTAGGTGACGGTACACTTCGCACTGACCCGGAGAAAGTGTCAGCCATACACGAGTACCCGCCACCCGCTACAGTGAAAAGCTTACGTCGATTTTTGGGTATGACTGGCTGGTATCGTCGGTTCATTGACAATTACGCAGCCATAACAACTCCGCTTACCAACCTTTTAAAGAAAGGTAAAGGTTTCGATTGGTCAGCAGAAGCGCAGGATGCGTTTGATGTGCTAAAAGAGAAACTAACGTCCGCGCCAGTGTTAACCAATCCGGACTACAACAAACCATTCATCATACAATGCGATGCTAGTACGCTAGGGTTAGGAGCAGTTTTAGCTCAGAAAAATGCTGAAGGAGTCGAAGTACCGATTGCGTACTTCTCGCGGAAACTAAATAAAGCACAAAGTAACTATAGCGTTACAGAGCTAGAATGTCTTGCTGCATTGTTAAGCTTGAAGAAATTCCGAGCGTACGTAGAAGGCCAGGAATTCACTATTGTGACAGATCATGCAAGTTTGCAGTGGCTCATGCGACAGCCGGATTTGTCTGGTAGGCTCGCACGCTGGTCTTTGAAGCTTCAGGGTTTCAAATTTAAAATTGAGCACCGACGTGGTTCCCAAAATGTTGTGCCTGATTGCTTGTCGCGGCAAGAATTTGACAATAAAGTATGCGGAATTGAAGCTCTACCTATTGTTGACTTAGAATCTCCAGCTTTTGAGTCAGCTGATTATCTTGATTTAAAGCAGCGAATTACCGAAAACGAAGTACGATTGCCGGATTTGCGTATTGTTGGCAAACACGTTTACAAACGTAATGAATTCGCAGATGGTAACCCTGAACGGGAAGTATCAAATTGGAAGCTGTGGCTACCAAAAGAATTAATTGCAGAAGCAATTAGCAGTGCTCATTGCCCTCCAAATAAATGTCACGGTGGTATAGGCAAAACTCTAGAGCACTTGCGGAAAAATTTGTTTTGGCCGAATATGGTTGCCGACGTCAAGGACTTTATTGGCAAATGTACAGTTTGTGGGCAGAGCAAAGCTCCAAATCGAATTCTACGTCCGCCGATGTCTGGCCAATACAGTACGCAACGTCCTTTTCAAAAACTATATATTGATTTGTTAGGCCCTTATCCGCGTTCAAAACAAGGCAATGTAGCTATACTAATTGTGCTGGATCATTTGACGAAATTTCCGCTGTTGAAAGCCATTAGGAAAGCCAACTCCAATGTTATTTGCGATTATCTGCGCGAAAATGTTTTCAGTATATTCGGAACGCCCGAAATAATTTTAACCGACAATGGTAAACAATTCAAGTCGACACATTTCAACGAGTTCTTAAAAGAGCGAGGCATACGGCATATGTACACTGCGCTGTATAGTCCACAAGCGAACGCAAGCGAGCGTGTTAATAGATCCATTCTGGTAGGCATCCGGTCATATATTGGCAAAGACCAAACGACTTGGGACCGCAATTTGGCTAATATAGCAGAAGCATTGCGCAGCTCTTATCATCAAACTATCGGCTGCTCGCCATATTTTGCATTGACGGGCCAACAAATGTTGTCGCACGGACGCGACTATGAATTGTTGCGAAAACTACAATCATTTGATGATACGGTGATAGAAAGGCAGGACAAAATCAAGCTAATACGTGAAGCTTTAAGTGCAAATATTGCTAAAGCTTACGAGAGTTCTGCAAACCGTTACAATTTGCGTAGTTCGACAAAACAGTTCGAGATAGGCGACACAGTATTTAGGCGTAATTTTGTTCTTAGCGATGCCAGCAAACGATTCTGTGCTAAATTTGCACCCAAATTTTTGAAGGCTAAAGTTATAGGCAAGAAAGGCAACAATATGTACGAGTTGGAAGATGAAGAAACAGGGAAGCGAGAGATTTACCATAGGAAAGACATACAGGAGAGGAAAGTTTAATTCGCATCCCTTTTCCAAAACTTGCAGCTGTGCCGCAATTTTTGTGTTGTACTGGGCTGCATATAAAGACTCAGATACATAAAACAGGGCCGCGTATTAATGCGACGCACTGCACTAATCACTAGCGCTAATCAGCCTAGCGCTAATCAAGCTAGACTTGTTCAGCAGTGATCGAGTAAGCGCTAGCTAGGGCTCGTATTCACACTCGGTAGCCCACATGGTTGTTGTTGTTGTCAGGCTGAGCCACTCACGCTGGCGAACGTGAGCGCAGAACTTTCGCGCTGCACTTGCGCATTCTCTTTTGCTGTGCGTTCGTGCTGCGCTAGCGCGGCGCTCTTTAATCGAATCTGCGTATCCAGCCGATAGTGGGGTGTGGCGGTGGTAGTGCACTTCGGCCGCGCTGCACTTTATGACCTTGCGCGAAGTGTTGGTAGGATGCATTTCGGCTGCTGGCCCTTGCTATTCCAAGCATGGTGTTGTTGTGTCGTGCAGCTGGTGAAGTCTTTGCCGTTCTGGCTGCTGCATTCCACCAAACACGTAAAGATCACCCCATTGCACCAAATTTTGCCGCATTTCTGCAAAGAAGTGGCGTGATCTACTGGAATTTGGGCGATCAGGCGATTATGCGCTGTGGCGACCAAATTTGCCTTTATAAGCGGCCGCCGCCGACAGATCGGGATGAGTAGTGGCAGATCCGTAACCCGAAGAGTATTGGCAAATCTGTAAGGCGTGGTGCGTCGAGTGATGGTCAACAAATTGACCTGTGCCGGTTCGTAAGTGGCTTAGCAATTGGTCCACGAGTGACAGCAAACTTTGTGCAGCAGGAAAAAGTGGTGAAGTGCGTGACATAGTGGCCAAAATATGGGCATAATTTAAAGCGAACAAATATTCAGTGCCAAGTGCGTGGCCAGAATGTCGCAAGACGAAAATTTAATAACCAACTTTGGTTCTAGCCACTAGCCGTTACAAAGGCTCGTGCCATAATCATTTTGGAATTACGCCACCAAAAGGGCCTGCCGTCAGAAATCCCAAAACTTGTGAATCCGGCCGAAGTGAAATAATGCTAATGTCAAAACCCGTGCTAACTGAACTGGCTAAAACAAATACTAGCTAAAACTAAACCAAGCTAAACGAAATCTATGAGTGAAAAGTCGACGAACTAAAAATGCTGAATAACGAGTGCTGCTGATGAAATGGAATGCTGCTGAAAATGCCGAAAGACCAGCCATCGTTGGAGTCCGTAGGAGCTGCTAGAATCATGCCAGGATGTTAAAAGTGTTGCTCAAAATTGTTTTCTAATAAAAACTTATTCCTAATAAGACTAATTAAAATGTTTGAAACAATATGTGCGTCATATTTCTCATTTCTCTAAAATAAAAATTTATTTATTTAAATCCATTTTGTTAAAAAAAGAAAAAAAAAAAAAAAAAAACAAAAAAAAACTGAAAAGGAAAAAAAAAGGGAAAAAATATATGGGGAAAAATTCTTGCTTAAGATAATAAACTTTTTAAATTTTTAAAATTCTTAGGTTTAATTTGGATTAACTACTGGGAAAAAAAAAAAGAAAAAAAAACAAAAAAACATGAAATTGTTGTCAAAAAGGGTAGTACTTCTTACTATTTTATTTTTAAAGGGGTTTTTCTTTGTAATTAGAAATTATAACAGAAACATGAATTTATCCTAAATAAAAAAAAAAAAAAAAAAAAAAAAAAAAGCAAAAGAAGGACGCACTTACACCTATGACATATTTCCTTTCCACAAAACCCGATCTAGCACATCATGTTCCTGACAACGCGCATCATGTCGCTGGGCCCAACGCATCGATGGAGCGAAAAAAACTGTGAGTGAACATTTAAAATTCTGATATATTTTGGGTTTTTGTGCGTTTTATTTGGGAAAAAAAAAAAAAAAAAAAGAGAAAAGAAAAAAATATAATAATAGTAATAGTAAAGTAAAGGGATAATTTTCGAAAAAAAATTTATGGAAAAAAAAAATCAATTAAAATTAATCAAATTTGGGGGAGGGGAAAAAAAAGGGGATCGAGAAAGAAACAGATTTTTTTTTTGTTTGAAAGTATGACTGATTTCTTCTGATAATAATTTTGGTTTAATTTTTTTTCCGGGAAAATAATTGGCTTATTTCCTAAAGAGTTATTTTCTAAGCAAATTGAATTTTATGATTTTTTTTATAATTTAATTTCATAGCTAAGTTTTCTTATACTATGTTTTTTTTCCTCTAGAAGTTAATAATAAAATTGTGAATAAAATTGTGAAAATTACCAAATGTTACTTAAACATGCAAAATAATTTCGAATTTAGGTTAAGAATAAGGATGTTGTAATAGATTAAGTTTATTAAATAAAATTGTTATTATGATTGGCTAGAGAGAAAATGTTTGGTCTGTCAATGAAGTGGGGTAAGGAGGGTTGATTGTCTTATTGGGTTTCCCAACTCCAGCATAGGAAACAAAGGTAGGGCGGGTAAAGAGCATCCCATTCAATGAGGCGATGCTGTGGAATAGAAACAACAGCAGCAATGGTACTTGCTGCCAGGTCCGTCCGTAATGTCAGGAGGTAAAGCGTGTGCATGAAAATAATTGTATGTTGGTGTATGTGTGTAGGCATAGAAAGCTCGGATGCTGACCAGTTGTAAGCGGCGAGGTCGTCGTTGCGGAGTTTGTTGGGCAGCTCCCAAATGATGGTAGGTGAGACGGTAGGGCTACTGAGCGGAATTGTTGTAGTGGAACCCACGCCAGCTGAAGCTACGGGATAAGAGAAGCCAGATGCACGCGTACAACAAACCCGCTGGCCCCGTGGTCCTGCTCACACTCATCGACCGAATGTAGGGTGCCTGCCTACATGCGACAGGAAGCCGATCGGTGGTGACCCGCCACAAGGACTGTGGAGGTGCAGCGGCAGCAGAAACAGAAGCAAACGGCCAGCTATACATACTGATCCATTCGTGGCGCTCGTCGTGAGGCATGCCACATGTAGGTACACTCAAACGCATAACAGAAAATGGCGCCCAACGTGAGGCCGCTACGAACGTAGGGCATGCCATGTGATCAGGTGCACACATACATATAACAGACTGTATAACTATTGCATTCGACTAACTTACATCATATATACGTTTGCTACATCGTAAACATGCCACGAAAGTGTTCTAACGACCCCGACAGTTTTTGTTATGTGTGTGGAGAATTAACTTTTAAATCTCAGCGTCGAAATTTCACGTCATTAATTGAACAGTGCTATTTAGACTATTTTGGATTTCCTGTGAGGAATCAAGATAAATCCTGGGTTCCACATAAATGTTGTGTAACGTGTGTGAGAATGCTATCAGGTTGGGCTAAACAAGAACCCAGACATATGCCATTTGCTATACCAATAATTTGGACCGAACCAAAGGATCATGTAAGTGATTGTTATTTTTGTTTGACTCAAACAAAAGGCATTACAACCAAGTCCAAACACACTACCCAGTATCCAAACTTGTCTTCGGCCAACAGACCCATCCTTACACAAAATGTTGCTGTTTCATTTGCGAATGGGACAGTAGGGACAGAAAAAATCACTATACAAAGAAAGTGTGGCCCAAGCGTAAATCACTCACTCCAGGCCATAAAAATGTTAAAAATTATCCTTTAGTGAGCCCTGATGACATTCTTTTACCACCATTGCACATAAAGCTCGGCCTGATAAAAAATTTTGTAAAAGCTATGCCTAGAGATGGCAGTGGATTTGTATATCTGAAAGAGAAATTCCCCAAACTCAGTGAGGCAAAACTTAAAGAGGGAATATTTGTAGGTCCACAAATACGGCAACTGATAAAGGATAAGAGCTTTGAAGAAAAACTGAATGATCAGGAAAAACTCGCCTGGAAATGTTTTGTGAACGTTGTCCAAAATTTTCTAGGAAACCATAAATCGGAAAACTACAAAGACTTAATAAATGAACTTATAATGTCATATAAAGTGTTGGGGTGTAATATGTACTTAAAAATACATATGCTGGACTCTCATCTGGATTTCTTTCACGCAAATTTGGGTGCTGTGAGTGACGAACAAGGCGAGAGGTTCCATCAGGACATTTCCTTAATGGAGAAGCGCTATCAAGGGAAATGGAGCGCAGGAATGCTAGCAGATTATTGTTGGAGACTTAAAAAAGACCTTCCAGAAGCCAAATATTCACGAAAATCATAAGTATTTTTTCCATATTAAGCAATAATTTCTCTAAATGTAGCTGATGTTTGTACTTTTTAAGAAAATATATGTTTTGATGTCACAAGGAAACGTGACGTGTCAATTTTTTTTCATTCACATATTATTGTTTAGTGGCCCTAGTACATTCAAAATTTGATATAAGTTTTCATGTGACAAAAAAAAGTTAAAATTTTGTTAACCAGTGAAATTAGTCTGCAGGCGTGTTCCTGGATTGTGCTTCCAAATAAAACCACTACAATTCTTAAACGCAGTTAACAACCAGCAATCACTTTTTTTACAATTTCAATTTTACTGCCTCTACCAACCAAGCGCTTCCCTCTGCGCTGTACCCGGCTGCCTTTTATACTTGTGTGCTTGTCGCGCAGATCGTTCTCACACATTCCAATTGAACTCAAAATTTCCAGTGTCATCGCGAGTCATCTTTGCGAATGTTCTTGCGAAATTATCAGTCCCCTAAATGTGCCACGCAAGTCGGTCGTATTCTAAAAGTATGCCCCTAAAAGCATGCCAAGCAAACGCATTCCAGTGCCTTGCGCAGCGATAGCAGTATCGTCACAATATATATACAGTGTACCGCAAAAGTCTTCGTACAACACCTGGTTCAGAACTAATTATTAAAAAAACTAAATATTTGTAGGAATTTTGAAAAAGTGTCGATACAGATCTGTTCATTTAGCATTTATTTTTAATACAACAACAAAAACCAAAAGATTTCATTAAATAGTTTAAAAGTTTTAAACCAAAAACAAAAGAAGTCGCGTATTTTATTATTAATAATTAGTTCTTAACCAGGTGTTGTACGAAGACTTTTGTGGTACACTGTATGTATATATAGTTATAGTATTATCTGGCAACTCTTATTAAATACTTCTATTACTAACTATTACTATTACTGCTATTACAACTACTAATACTATCATAATTATAACAACTAACATGTATAACAACTAAGTACTTCAACAAATTACTAATACTATTGTAACTAGTGCTAAGATGCTGATTGGAAGTTGTAAGAAGAGTCAGTTCGAAAATAAAGTTACTAGAAAATAGACCTTAAAAGAACTCTACATAATTGGCGCAGTCGGTCGCGAACACAAAAAAAAAAACGCTTCGCTTTAAGAAAAAGAACACGTGTAAAGTGTCTTTTTGAAATTTAAATAAAATTTATGTTAAAAAAAAAAAACAAAAGCGTTACCTATTTACAATAAAAAAGTGAAAAGCTTATTTAATTTATAAAAACATTCTAAAAACCAAAGTGAAAATTTATTGAACAACACCAAAAAGTGAATTTTTGAATAAAAAATACATTCACACAAGGCAAAACCAAAATTATTGATTTAAAAAAATCATACCATACAAACATTTGGTAGCTTACAGACATTTCTACTGAACTGTACTCAAAAAAAAAAAAAAAAAGCATTACCTATTTACTATAAACAAGTGAAAAACTAATTTCATTTACAAAAACATTCTTAAAACCAAAGTGAAAACTTATTGAACAACACAAAAAGTAAATAAAAAATACATTCACAAAAGGCAAAATCAAATTATTGATTTAAAGAATTAATTCACTGCCATACAAACATTTGGTAGCCTACAGACATTTGTACTGAACTGTACTCAAGTTTTGTGACAAACAAATAGAGCAAAAGGAACGAAAAATTGCGTTTCGTGCAAAGGCAAATAAATTCCTAACAGTACATTAAGTACCCCACAAAAACAACTAGTACATTAGAACACATACCACAACTACGGAGGAGTACGATAAGGCAAGAGAAACACAGCTTCACTTCAATGACAAAAATTTAGTACACAAGCAACAACAACAAAGACAAGAAAGTACGAGAAGAAAGGAACGAGTACAGCAGCGTCACCTCATCAAATAACAGATCCAAGAAACAATAAACGGACGGACATGGAGAGTTTAGATTGTAACTCTAAATTTAAGCTAATTTCAACTAACCTTAACAGCATACCTAATTATGATGGAAATAGAGATGCTTTACTAAACTTTATAGAACGTATCGATTCAATGGTATCTATTTTGGAGTCTTTTCCTGCAGATTATAAAACTTTATTAATGGGTAATATTAAGGATAAAATCATAGGTAGTGCTAGAAGATCACTCTTAATAAATGGAAATTGTGATACTTGGCCACTTATTAAACAAATATTAATCGATAACCATGGCGAAAAATACTATGTGGACGAATTAATTGACAAGATCAGAGCTTGTCGATGTGACTCTACAATCGAAAATTTTTACAATAACCTAAATACTCTTTTGTGTCGCTTAAATACTGCATTATTCTTTAGCGCTAATCGATTTCCAGAGGTTAATATTGAAAGCAATGGCAGGATTGCACTAAATTCTTTCAAACATGGATTGCCTGAACCTGTGAAAAGTATAATTGTTAGTAGAAATCCAAGTAATTTAAAAGAAGCTTATGACATTATAAAATCGAATGGTTATTTAAAATTCAACAATAATAATTATCAGTTTAAAATGTTCAACATATAACAGAAACATGAATACAAATCAACAGCATAGACTACATTATAACAATGACACTTACCAATACGAACAACAACAAAGACCACGTAGTAACAATTATTCTCAACAAAATTCTTCTCTACAGTCAAGACTGACTTACAATAACAGCCATCAAGCAAATAGAGCGCAAAATCGCTATCAACAAATTGACAATAGCTATGCAAATCGTTCAACTCAACGCAGTAGTAATAACCAAAATTTAAATCAAAATCATAATTTATTTCATCAGGAACCTCCAATTGAATCAATGGAAATAGGTGTAAACGAAAATTACCAAAATTTTCAAGTTGGCGCTCACGAAAATTACCCTATATAATAATCCGCACAGACATAAAAATTCTTAAATTTATTGTAGACACAGGTGCAGAATATAGTATAATAAACCCTCAGCTTTGCAATCCAAAATGGAGAGTTAAATCCTCTTACTTTACCTTAAAAGTTTTAAATCAAAATGTTTCAACAAATATTCAGTACAGCATACCGCTATTTAAAGAATTCAAGGAACATAATTATTTCGTTAATTTTTTGGAATTACCTTTTCACAAATATTTCGATGGCATTATTGGTAATAACATATTACTTAATTTAAATACTGTAATTGACTACAAAACTAGAACACTGAAAACAGAAAACGCTACATTACCAATTTACTTTAGTGAAGAAGAAGAGTTAACAATAGATGATTATTTGAAAAATGAACAATTAGAAGTATTTACCTGTGAACAAACTGAAGATGATCCATTACATTCCCTATTTGCCAAACACTTAAATTCAACGAACGAGAAAATTTTAAGGACTGTTTTGAACAAATACCAAGATATTTTCTACAAAGATGGAGATAACTTACCTTTTACCAGCAAATTACAACACCGAATAATTACCAAAACCGATACCCCAATATACAGTAAACTCTATACCCTGTCATACATCGCACAGAAGTAGATCGGCAAATACAAGACATGTTAGTACAACAAATAATTGTCCCAATTAGTAGTCCTTACAATTCGCCCCTGTGGGTTGTGCCAAAAAAAGCTGATAACAGTGGAATACCGAAATGGCGAATTGTAATCGACTACCGTAAGTTAAATGAGCAAACAGTTGATGACAAGTTTCCAATTCCAAATATCGAAGAGATATTTGACAAATTAGGAAAATTTTGCTATTTCAGCACCATTGACCTTGCTAAAGGCTTCCATCAAATAGAAGTTCATCCTGATAGAGCCAAGACAGCTTTCTCAACTGCAGACGGCCACTATGAGTTCACGCGTATGCCTTTTGGCCTAAAAACAGCACCTGCGACTTTTCAAAGGTTAATAAATCATGTTTTAAAAGATCACATCAACAAGATTTGCGTTGTTTACATGGACGACATTCTTATATTTTCCACCAGTTTTCAAGAGCACATTGAATCCGTTAAAAAAGTATTTAACACACTGCGCGCCGCTAATTTGAAAGTACAATTTAATAAATGTCAGTTCGCTGCATTAACCACAAAGTTTTTAGGTCATGTTGTGTCAGCTGATGGTATAAAACCCGACCCTTCAAAAGTAGAAGCAATTGAAGCAATGCAACCACCAAGTACTATAAAAGGTATCAAACAGTTTTTAGGCATTACAGGCTACTATAGGAAATTTATACGCGATTATGCAAAAGTAGCTTATCCTATGGTCCAATTACTCAAGCAAAATTCAAAGTTAGACTTTAAAAGTCAGGATTTTTTTAACTTTTTTGAAACACTAAAAAAATTAATAACTAGCGAACCAGTCTTGACATCACCAGACTTTAATAAAAAATTTACACTAACCACAGACGCATCTCAATTTGCTATTGGTTCTGTGTTAAGCCAGAATGGCCACCCCATATGTTATGCATCACGTACCTTGTCTGATCACGAGATTCGATACTCGACTATCGAAAAAGAAGCACTTGCTGTTGTATGGTCAGTGAAACACTTTCGCACATACTTATATGGCCGAAAATTTTTAATAGAAACTGATCATAAGCCTTTAATTTGGCTCCATAACATTAAAGAACCAAATATGAAACTGCAGCGATGGAAAATTTTTCTAAACGAATATGATTTTGATATTAGCTACATTAAGGGCAAGAATAATGCAGTTGCTGATACTCTGAGTAGATATTTAAAAACAGGCAGTCAAAACAGTGAAGATGTACATGTATTTAATAACCAGGAAATGGAAGAAAGAGAAGAAGATGGGGAGGAAGATGGCGACGAGTTAGATATACGATCGACAGATGCTACGGCCCACAGTGCCCTCGAAGATAATCTTAATCACATTTTTATTTCAGAAAAATCAGTTAATTATTATAAAAATCAAATTTACTTAAGTTACGGAAAACAAGAAAAATTTTTAATAAAGATTGTGCACAAAAAGTGTCAATCTCATATCACAGTAACAGACAAATCTGATTTAAAGAAAATCATGCAAAGGGTGTTAATAAACAAAGGAATTATGTGTATTTTTTGCGAAAATGATGAACTGTTTATGAAATTTCAAGAAATCTATGTTAAATTCTTTCAAAGCAGTAATTTAACATTATATAGGTCAAATATTAAATTAGAAGAAATCATAGATAAAAATTAAATATTGACAATTATAGAAGCTGAACATATCCGTAACAATCACAGAGGGATTATTTATATTTATTTATTTTATATTTATTATATAGAGGAAGTATTTTTTGAATTCAAAAATAAATATTTTTACCCAAAACTTTATAAAATGATAACGTTAGTGATAAATAATTGCGAAATTTGTAAAATAGCAAAACATGACAGAAATCCTATAAAAATTCCTTATCTTATTACGGAAACTCCAACACATTTCAATGACGTAGTCCACATAGATATATGGTTTCCATATAGGAATATAATGTATTTAACAACCATCGACAAATTTTCCAAATATGCCACATTTCACAAACTTAACGATCGAAATTGGATAGCAATTTTAGGAGCTTTAAAACAAAGAATACAATTCCTGGGTAAAATGAATAAAATCGTATTTGACAATGATCGTTGCATACTTCATAGCGCAGTTAAATTGTTTTTGAAAGAGCACAATATTGAAACACATACAACTACACCATATTTGAAGACAGGTAATTCGGACATTGAGCGATTACATGGCACATTAAATGAACATTTAAGAATAATGGAAGCAGATAAAGATAGAAAAAACTTGGACTTAGAAGAAAAACTTTTCAAAATATTCAACTTTTATAACAACACAATTCATTCGACTACAAAAAAGAGACCTATTGATTTTATAATAAAAAATTTTGATAACAACTATATCCAACAACTTAGTAAAGAATATGAGCAAAATAAAATAACTAAAATAAATAAATTAAATAGAGACAGAAGTAATGAATTTACTCAGTTGGAAAATGTTGTAGTTAACAGGGAGGTAGCAAAATGCAAGCCGAAATATAAAGAACTCGACAATTTTAATAAAGAAGGTGATTACACAATAGACACATCTAATAAAAGGCAAACTAGATACTACAAATCTCAATTAAAACGACAATACAATATCCCAAAAATATGAATTTACTTTTTCTTTTTCTAGATAAAACATAAAAAAATAAAAGAGAAAAAAAAAGAGAGATGTAAATGAAAAAAAAAAAATGAATAAATTTTGTTTGTATAAATTAAATCTAATAATTAAGTGAGTTATAATTTTTAAGCTTAAATAATTATGTTAATATTTGCAGAGGCGCACATATCTTAAGGGTGGAGGAGTTATAGTATTATCTGGCAACTCTTATTAAATACTTCTATTACTAACTATTACTATTACTGCTATTACAACTACTAATACTATCATAATTATAACAACTAACATGTATAATAACTAAGTACTTCAACAAATTACTAATACTATTGTAACTAGTGCTAAGATGCTGATTGGAAGTTGTAAGAAGAGTCAGTTCGAAAATAAAGTTACTAGAAAATAGACCTTAAAAGAACTCTACATAATTATATGTTAGTAAACAAAAAATCAAAGACAGTTTTACAGTTCAGTTTCTTACAAAACTAAAATAAACGTAATAATTCAGTTGACATCATTATAATTTAAGAGTATTTTCGCCAAGGAGATTGGAACGCTTTTATGTATATATCTGCCCAGCGGCACTTAAAAGCTATTCACTTGCCACGGTCGTTGGCGGAGCAGCTAAATATCTCTCTGCCATTTTTTTAATGTTTACCAAGTTTGAAGAATGAAAATAGTGAAAAATGTTAACATTGCGAAGCACGGCACAGGGTTGCATGGGGAATCGAGCTCAATTTATTGGAGATTTTTGTAGGATAAACTGAAGAAATAAAATTGAAGAAATTTCCTAATTGCACAATTTAGCTGACTGTCTGAATGGGATATTACAGAGCGAAAACCTTCAGCTAAAGTATTCGGCTACTTTGACCGAAGCCGAAGATTTATAATTGGCCAAATACCGAAGCCGAATAATCGGTCGGACACTAGCATCCCTGCAAAGCTCGTGAGAACTTGCAGAGCGACGTGAGCAATACACGTAGCTCCGTCAAGGTTGGAAGTGACCTCTCCGACCCATTTAATACCATTCGAGGCTTCAGACAGGGCGATACGTTGTCATGAGACCTCTTCAACTTCATCATGTAGGTCATGGGTCTTCTCCTAGATTTGGCGTAAAGTGAATATCTGGTCAATGGTAAATTTACCGGGTCTAAAGCCGCACTGATAGGGTCCAATCAACGCTTTGGCGAGTGGCTTCAATCTTTCACCTAATAATTTTCTCGTTAGGACCTTATACGCGATGGCTAGTAGGCTCGCGAGATGATGCAGGAATGCGTGGGTACGGTGAAGGAGCTGTGAAAAGCAACCTGTTCACAAGGTTTGGCAAGCGAATGGCAGAAAAAGTGACACAAATCGAGGGCATAGTTGTGGCTCTAGTTTATAGCGAGTTGGATGAGATCGCCAAGAAGAGATAGTGGCGCAGCCACCACCATCACTTCTTCACCAGCGCCACTTCCTACCAGTGCGCTGCCACCACCACCGTTACTTTTTCTCCAGCACTATTGCTTGCCACTGTCACAGCCACCACCATCACTCCTTCACCAGCGCCACTGCCTGTCAGTGCCATTTTTATTATATTCAGCCTTATCGGCAATCTTGGGGGAAATTTCTTTCCATGGAAATATTTCTCTTCTCCCGAAGGGAGTTCCTCTATCGTGAATTTCCATCGGAAAATGTTTCCAGTCGAAAAAAATGCTGCCAAGTTCGGAGAAAAAATTCAGCTTTCAGAAATTCATATTTTAACAGGCAACGGAAAGAATAATTTAAGTAAAATTGGTAAAATGTTTCGAGCAGTGTGATATAATATATACAGTGTAATCTGGGTGGAGTGAACCCCCGATGCTACGAACACCCCGATAGAGTGAACATCAAAATTTTTACATTGAGTACTCTATAGAGTGAACAATTCTGAATCTCTTTAGAATGAACACAATTTAAAGAAATTACTTCAGTAACTTCAAGTTACTGCCAACCAGAATTTCGGGCTGTTGAAGAGAACAACTCTTAAAAAAGGCATTGCACAATTGGTTTGTGCGGCAGCGCCAGAAAAATTTTCCTGTCAGTGGAGATATGTTAAAAGAAAAAGCAAAGAAATTACATGCTTATATTAATGAAAAGGAAGGCGGTTTTAACGCCAGTTGTGGATGGCTAGCCGGATTTAAATCACGCTGTGGAATTCGTCTGTTAAAAGTGTGCGGCGAGAAATTGTCTTCAGATAGCCCGGCTGAACCGTTTAAACAAAAGCTAAAAGTACGATTTGTGAGGTACAACTTTATAAAAGCCAAATTTACAACGCGGACGAGACTATTTTGGAAGATGCTACCCGAAAGAACTTGTAAGCAGTAACCAGTGCAGAAAAAACGGCTCCAAGCAGGAAATTAAAAAAAGCCAGAGTTACAATTCTTGCATGCGCAAACGCAACTGGTCAAACCACGCTCTTTCAAATCTTTCAACATTCCGGTGGACTACCGACATTCAAAAAATGCATGGATGACAGCAGAAATTTTTAAAGAATGGTTTCAAAAGTGTTGTGTTCCACAGGAGAATTTAAAAAAAAAAAGGCAAAATTTCAATTTTTAATAAATTTCTTTATTATCCCCTTCAAAATACTCTCCTCCTGTATGCCAACGTTTGATCCAATTTTCCATACATTTTTTATAGGCCGCCAAAGGTATGGCATTCAGCTTACGCAGCGAAATCTCTTTTATCGCTTCTATGGTCTCAAAACGCGTTCCCCGCAATGGCAATTTGAGTTTAGGAAATAGAAAAAAGTCACACGGGCCATGTCTGGACTGTATGGTGCTTGGCTGATGACATTGGTCGAAATTCCGACATTGGCCAAAAATTCCGAATTAATCAAGGCTGTTTTTAAATGAAATTCAGCTTTTTTGGCACCAGCCGAGAAGCAACGCGTTTCATGCCCATGAGATGCTCAACAACACAGCAATCTCTCTAATCGATACACAACGATTTTCCAAGACGATTTGCTTCGCCGATTCGATTTTTTTTCGGTAACAGACGTTGATGGCCGTCCAGGGATGTCATCGTGCTCTCTCGGTCCCCTTTAAACCTTTTATACCATTCGTATGCTCGTGTTTTCGACATACACGCTTCACCATACGCCTTTTGTTACATTTTCAACGAATCGGCACACGAAAGTTAATTTTTGACACAAAATTTTTGGCACGCGTGTTGTTCCAATTCTTCATCCATTATAAAAATCGCCACACATCAATTTTTCGACTTCTTCGCATAGACGCCAATCGAATACTAATCTTACAATATGCGTCAAAATTTGAAAGAACACCAATAAAAGTATTCCCAACGTTGAGAAAATAAATTGCAAATTACCGTTCTTTTTTGATCATAAGGTATACTCGTAAATACGTAATGGTGAACAGAAAAACTCAATCTGGATATAGTGAACAATCTGGATTCTATGAACTGGCCTTGCATTAATTAGTTCACTCCACCCAGATTATACTGTATATACTAGCTGGGCCCTGTGGCTTTGCACGCAAGCTCTCCTGTTTCCCCCCGATACGAATTCTTTACCCATTGTTGAGCCCATCAGATTTTGATTAAAAAAAAAACATGTGTCTAACTATCTTTGATTTCGAGTGTTTAAAAAATGTTTAAGTCAGAAGGCCCATTAAATCATGTGTTTCACATTTACTCCAAACAAATTCTTAACCATTGGTTTGCCATGGTAGATTTCGATTTTCAAAAAAATTAAAAGCACGTTTTTATTATTTCCCGATTGAAGTGCTTTTGATAAGTTTGAAGTCAGAACGTCCAATAAATCTTGTTTCTCCATACAAATTCTTAACCCATTGTTGACCCCGTTAGATTTTGATTTTCAAAAAAGTGAAAAGCACGTGTCAAATTATTTCTCACTAAAAGTACTTTCACTAAGTTTGATGTCAATGGGCCCATTAATTCATATTTTTCACAGTTTCTCCATACAAACTTTTAACCAGTGTCCGACCGAAACCACTTTTTTGGGCCGAAACCGAAACCGAAACCGAATATTCGGTTTTTTTTTAATATTCGGCCGAAACCGAAACCGAAACTTTCTAGTTGAAATAAAAATCACCATATCAAGCACTTTTTTCAACAAACCAATTTTACATTAAGTAAATAAAGAACAAACAAACAAACATAGCATAAATAAATAAATACTTATTAATAAAAACAATTTATTAATTTTTTAAAAACTTAAACATGAAAAAATTAACCTTTCGTACCTTACTCGCTCTATTCAAAATTAAATAATTTAATATTATATGCTAAAAAAAAGAAGTTTATTTACATTGCTGGCATCTAAATTACTCCTCCGTTCACTATATATCTGCTACACAATAAAATGTAAAAAATATTCTAGAAAGTTTCGGTTTCGGCTATTCGGCCATTTTTTGGCCGAAACTGAAACCGAAACCACTTATTTGGGCCGAAACCGAAACCGAATATTCGGTCGGACACTACTTTTAACCCATCGCTGACCCCGTCCGATTTTAATATTCGGAAAAATTAAAAACACGTATCGAGTAATTTCACATTTGAAGTACTTTCACCAAGTTTGAAGTCAAAAGACTCAAAAAAATTCGTTTCTCCATACATACTTTTAACCCGTCGTTGATCCAGTTTGATTTCGATTTTGAAAATAATGCGAAACACATGTCTAATTTTATTTATTTCAATTATTTTTACAATTGTTGAAGTCAATAGGCCCATCGGTTCGTGTTGTTTGTTTCGGAGTCTTTCCGTAAATAAACCTTAACCCATTGTTGGGCCAGTTAAATTTTGATTTTCGAAAAATTATAAAATACGTGTCGAATAAATTTTTATCTAGAATATTTTCAGGAAGTTCAAATTCAATATGTTTACAACACTTCAACCAATGTTTTGCCTTTTTGACCCCGATTTTCAAAAAATCCCGTCTTGGCGAAGGTTCATTCTTCAAGATGTAGATGTCTTCAGGATAAACAATCTATGTTTAAAAAAATGGAGGCGTTACCACGCCCCCTTGTGCTACTAAGTGGAAAGTTCGTTTCATTAATGTGCATCCACTACCACAGTCACCATCACCCCCACCGCTGGCACCAACGGTCTCATTACATCCACAATGATACAGCAGGCGCTCGTGCAAGTGTCCTCCTTATTGTCATCGATCGCATCACCGCCCCCGCTGCCATCCACAATGATAGAGCAGGCGCTCGTGCACGCGTCCTCCTCATTGTCATCGATCGCATCACCGCCCCGCTGCCATCCACAATGATAGAGCAGGCGCTTGTGCACGCGTCCTCCTCATTGTCATCGATCGCAACACCGCCGCCGCTGCCCCAGGCAACGACAAACGCAGTGCTGGAGCACTGTTCCAACCACAACCGAAACCTCATCGACGTTTCAGACAACCGTTTTGACCACGTCCACCTCGAATTTATTGTGATGCCGCTAGTAGAGGGATTCCGGCACACGACCGTATATCAGCCCCAGTCAAATGGGATGGTGGAGCGTTGACATCGTTCCTTCAAACCTGCCTTGATGGGCAGTCCCACTACCCCTTGGACCGAGCTGCTTCCAACTGTGTACGGGGCCTGCGAACGTGCTACAAGCAAGTCCTACAAGCCTCTGCAGCAGACATGCTATACGGCGGGCCCCTAAGACTACCTAACGAGCTTTTCGAGGAGTTGGACCAGACCGTCGACCTGCGTGTCTTTCTCAGCAACATCCGGGAGCATATGCGCAGCATACGTCCAACACCTACCGCTCATCATGCAAAGAAGACGCGCCACATCCCACACCGCGTACGTACGAACGGGCTAAGCGGGTGAGGTTCCAGATCTCATCGTGACTCCGTCACTAGAAGGGGAGTACTGTGGCGGCACCACCAGGCGGGTAACCGATGTGGTAACACCACGATTGTCAAGTCCTGTTGCAACCCTGCGAATGCAACCCTGGACTTCTGTCCGCCATTCCTTGCTTCCGCCTCTTCCTGGTTTCGCTGCCGGCGTGCGCAGACGTCCTCAACTTTTAGTCCGTAATAATCTTGTGTAAATAGTTAATCTTTCCTTCAATAAATAAAACGGCCGCTTAGGCGGCCAAAGCTCGCCACCTACAGCGCCATCTAGTGCCTAGCCTCAGTCTTTCCGTAAATAAAATTTAACCCATTGTTGGGCCAATTAAATTTTGATTTTCGAAAAATTATAAAATACGTGTCGAATAAATTTTTATCTAGAATATTTTCAGGAAGTTCAAATTCAATATGTTTACAACACTTTAACCCATGTTTTGCCTTTTTGACCCCGATTTTCAAAAAATCCCGTCTTGGCGAAGGTTCATTCTTCTTCAGTCCAAAATTCATGTTTGTAGCTTCAGCGGTTTGGGCTGGGCGATGATAAATCAATCAATCAATCAATCAGTCAGTCAGTCAGGATAAACAATCTATGTTTAAAAAATGGAGGCGGTACCACGCCCCCTTGTGCTACTAAGTGGAAAGTTCGTAACAAGTTTCATTGATGTGCGACTTACAGTTCTGCTGAAATCTTAGGTCATAAAAAATGTGCCACACCCCTTGTCAAACGCCCATCAAATCTCATCAGCAGAATGACACATCTATGAGACGACGGTACACCAACTTTCAATGCTGTGCGGCTAACGATTCCGCGGAGATTCCATATTAAAGAACTGAGTTGTATGGGCGGTGCCACGCCTCTTGTCCAGAATCCACCTTGTTCCCCCTGCCGAAGGATACGACTAAGTCGTAAGTTTGTACCGAGTGTCATTGATGTGAACGCTATAGGTCCACCGGAATTTAAAAGGTGCCACTAGTGTCCGACCGAATATTCGGTTTCGGTTTCGGCCCAAATCAGTGGTTTCGGTTTCGGTTTCAGTTTCGGCCAAAAAATGGCCGAATAGCCGAAACCGAAACTTTCTAGAATATTTTTTACATTTTATTGTGTAGCAGATATATAGTGAAAGGAGGAATAATTTAGATGCCACCAATGTAAATAAATTTATTTTTTTAGCATATAATATTAAATTATTTAATTTTGAATATTAGCGAGTAAGGTACGAAAGGGTGATTTTTTCATGTTTACGTTTTTAAAAAATAAATAAATTGTTTTTTTTTAATAAGTATTTATTTATTTATGCTATGTTTGTTTGTTTGTTCTTTATTTACTTAATGTAAAATTCGTTTGTTGAAAAAAGTGCTTGATATGGTGATTTTTATTTCAACTAGAAAGTTTCGGTTTCGGTTTCGGCCGAATATTAAAAAAAACCGAATATTCGGTTTCGGTTTCGGTTTCGGCCCAAAAAAGTGGTTTCGGTCGGACACTAGGTGCCACGCTTGTCCAACGCCCATTAAATTCAACCGGATGAACGACACGTCTACGTCATGACGCTGTACCAAATTTCAATGCTGTCTGACTTATAATTCCGAAGATATTCCATATTAAAAAGTTGGGCTGTACGGGTGGTGCCACGCCCCCTTGTCAAAAACCCACCCTATTCCCCCTGTCGAACGACACGACTAAATAATAAGTTTGTACCGAGTGTCATTGATGTGAACGCTATAGTTGCAAAGTTACACCGGAATTAAAAAGTGCCACGCCCCTCGTCCAACTCCCATACAATACTACCGGTGGAACGACACGTCTACGCAATGACGCTATACAAAATTTCAATGCTGTCCGACTTATAATTCTGAAGATATTCCATATTAAAGAATTGAGTTGTATGGGCGGTGCCACGCCCCTTGACAAAACCCACCCCATTCCCCCTGTCGAAGGACACGACTAAATCGTAAGTTTGAACCGAGTCTCGTTGATGTGAACGCTTTAGTTCCAAAGTTACACCGGAATTTAAAAAAAGCCACGCTCCTTGTCCAACGCCCATTGAATTTTACCGGTGGAACGACAAGTTTACGCCATGACACTGTACCAAATTTCAATGCTGTCCGACTTATAATTCTGAAGATATACCATATTAAATATTTAGGTTGTATGGGAGGTGCCACGCCCACCTGTCGTACAAACATGTTTTATCGCTATAAACCACCGTACAGACATCTACTATCACACACAAACAAAATTTTGCCGAAAGAATGAACCGTTTTCGCGAACACTGGCTACACACAAAATGTTAAGTTTTTTATATATACACTATGATCAATAAGTACCGGGACTGTGTCAAAAAAACAAAATTGTTTTATTCTTCTGGTAAATTTATTTTATCCCCTTCAAAATAAGCCCCATCTGAAGCAATACACATATGCCAACGCTTAATCCAATCGTCCATGCACTTCTGGTAAGCCGAAGCAGGTATGGCCTTCAGCTCTCGCGTCGCATTTTCTTTTATGACCTCTATGGACTCAAATCTCGTTCCACGAAGCGGTAACTTGAGTCGGGAGAACAGGAAAAAGTCACATGGTGCCATATCTGGAGAATAGGGAGCCTGATCGATGATATTCACACTGTGTTTGTTCAAATAATCGCGAATAATGTGTGACGAAATTCAAGTCTTGAGGAACAAGCCGTGCGGCGACGCGTTTCATGCGCAAAATATCGACAACAATGTGTTGTGCGCTTCCATAAGAGATGTTAAGATCGTTCGAAATCTCTCTGAGGCTCACATGACGATTTTCAAGCACGATTTTCTTCACAATTTCAACATTTTCGTCGGTATTCGATGTTGAAGGACGTCCAGAACGAGGAAAGTCTTCGACCACTTCACGACCACTTTTGAACATTTTATACCACTCGAACGCCTTTCACCTTTCAGAATCTTTATTGATACCAATATTTTTTTTTATTTTTAGTAGACATATTAGGAATTTTTTGTCGAAAAATAGCCTAAAATGAACTTTTAACTAATAAATTCCGAATTTTCTTCGATTTTTTTCGATAATTTTTTTTTCCTTATTCTACAGGTATCAATACAGATTCTGAAAGGTGATAAAAATACCTTTCAAACAAGCCCAGATTGAGAAATCTACTATAACTCTATCCGATTTTATGACGAATTTAATTAAATTATTCTATGTATATATTGAAAAATATCTATTTTGAAATTTTGGGGGGCTCCAAATCCGACTTAGAGCTATGGTCTCTTGAGCAAAATTTCTCAGAATCACCTATAGATTACCAACTATAGACCAACGACAAACGCAGTGCTGGAGCACTGTTCCAACCACAACCGAAACCTCATCGACGTTTCAGACAACCGTTTTGACCACGTCCACCTCGAATTTATTGTGATGCCGCTAGTAGAGGGATTCCGGCACACGACCGTATATCAGCCCCAGTCAAATGGGACGGTAGAGCGTTGACATCGTTCCTTCAAACCTGCCTTGATGGGCAGTCCCACTACCCCTTGGACCGAGCTGCTTCCAACTGTGTACGGGGCCTGCGAACGTGCTACAAGCAAGTCCTACAAGCCTCTGCAGCAGACATGCTATACGGCGGGCCCCTAAGACTACCTAACGAGCTTTTCGAGGAGTTGGACCAGACCGTCGACCTGCGTGTCTTTCTCAGCAACATCCGGGAGCATATGCGCAGCATACGTCCAACACCTACCGCTCATCATGCAAAGAAGACGCGCCACATCCCACACCGCGTACGTACGAACGGGCTAAGCGGGTGAGGTTCCAGATCTCATCGTGACTCCGTCACTAGAAGGGGAGTACTGTGGCGGCACCACCAGGCGGGTAACCGATGTGGTAACACCACGATTGTCAAGTCCTGTTGCAACCCTGCGAATGCAACCCTGGACTTCTGTCCGCCATTCCTTGCTTCCGCCTCTTCTTGGTTTGGCTGCCGGCGTGCGCAGACGTCCTCAACTTTTAGTCCGTAATAATCTTGTATAAATAGTTAATCTTTCCTTCAATAAATAAAACGGCCGCTTAGGCGGCCAAAGCTCGCCACCTACAGCGCCATCTAGTGCCTAGCCTCAGTCTTTCCGTAAATAAAATTTAACCCATTATTGGGCCAATTAAATTTTGATTTTCGAAAAATTATAAAATACGTGTCGAATAAATTTTTATCTAGAATATTTTCAGGAAGTTCAAATTCAATATGTTTACAACACTTTAACCCATGTTTTGCCTTTTTGACCCCGATTTTCAAAAAATCCCGTCTTGGCGAAGGTTCATTCTTCAAGATGTACCTACAGTCCAAAATTCATGTTTGTAGCTTCAGCGGTTTGGGCTGGGCGATGATAAATCAATCAATCAATCAATCAATCAGTCAGTCAGTCAGGATAAACAATCTATGTTTAAAAAATGGAGGCGGTACCACGCCCCCTTGTGCTACTAAGTGGAAAGTTCGTAACAAGTTTCATTGATGTGCGACTTACAGTTCTGCTGAAATCTTAGGTCATAAAAAATGTGCCACACCCCTTGTCAAACGCCCATCAAATCTCATCAGCAGAATGACACATCTATGAGACGACGGTACACCAACTTTCAATGCTGTGCGGCTAACGATTCCGCGGAGATTCCATATTAAAGAACTGAGTTGTATGGGCGGTGCCACGCCTCTTGTCCAGAATCCACCTTGTTCCCCCTGCCGAAGGATACGACTAAGTCGTAAGTTTGTACCGAGTGTCATTGATGTGAACGCTATAGGTCCACCGGAATTTAAAAGGTGCCACTAGTGTCCGACCGAATATTCGGTTTCGGTTTCGGCCCAAATCAGTGGTTTCGGTTTCGGTTTCGGTTTCAGTTTCGGCCAAAAAATGGCCGAATAGCCGAAACCGAAACTTTCTAGAATATTTTTTACATTTTATTGTGTAGCAGATATATAGTGAAAGGAGGAATAATTTAGATGCCACCAATGTAAATAAATTTATTTTTTTAGCATATAATATTAAATTATTTAATTTTGAATATTAGCGAGTAAGGTACGAAAGGGTGATGTTTTCATGTTTACGTTTTTAAAAAATGAATAAATTGTTTTTTTTTAATAAGTATTTATTTATTTATGCTATGTTTGTTTGTTTGTTCTTTATTTACTTAATGTAAAATTCGTTTGTTGAAAAAAGTGCTTGATATGGTGATTTTTATTTCAACTAGAAAGTTTCGGTTTCGGTTTCGGCCGAATATTAAAAAAAACCGAATATTCGGTTTCGGTTTCGGTTTCGGCCCAAAAAAGTGGTTTCGGTCGGACACTAGGTGCCACGCTTGTCCAACGCCCATTAAATTCAACCGGATGAACGACACGTCTACGTCATGACGCTGTACCAAATTTCAATGCTGTCTGACTTATAATTCCGAAGATATTCCATATTAAAAAGTTGGGCTGTACGGGTGGTGCTACGCCCCCTTGTCAAAAACCCACCCTATTCCCCCTGTCGAACGACACGACTAAATAATAAGTTTGTACCGAGTGTCATTGATGTGAACGCTATAGTTGCAAAGTTACACCGGAATTAAAAAGTGCCACGCCCCTCGTCCAACTCCCATACAATACTACCGGTGGAACGACACGTCTACGCAATGACGCTATACAAAATTTCAATGCTGTCCGACTTATAATTCTGAAGATATTCCATATTAAAGAATTGAGTTGTATGGGCGGTGCCACGCCCCTTGACAAAACCCACCCCATTCCCCCTGTCGAAGGACACGACTAAATCGTAAGTTTGAACCGAGTCTCGTTGATGTGAACGCTTTAGTTCCAAAGTTACACCGGAATTTAAAAAAAGCCACGCTCCTTGTCCAACGCCCATTGAATTTTACCGGTGGAACGACAAGTTTACGCCATGACACTGTACCAAATTTCAATGCTGTCCGACTTATAATTCTGAAGATATACCATATTAAATATTTAGGTTGTATGGGAGGTGCCACGCCCACCTGTCGTACAAACATGTTTTATCGCTATAAACCACCGTACAGACATCTACTATCACACACAAACAAAATTTTGCCGAAAGAATGAACCGTTTTCGCGAACACTGGCTACACACAAAATGTTAAGTTTTTTATATATACACTATGATCAATAAGTACCGGGACTGTGTCAAAAAAACAAAATTGTTTTATTCTTCTGGTAAATTTATTTTATCCCCTTCAAAATAAGCCCCATCTGAAGCAATACACATATGCCAACGCTTAATCCAATCGTCCATGCACTTCTGGTAAGCCGAAGCAGGTATGGCCTTCAGCTCTCGCGTCGCATTTTCTTTTATGACCTCTATGGACTCAAATCTCGTTCCACGAAGCGGTAACTTGAGTCGGGAGAACAGGAAAAAGTCACATGGTGCCATATCTGGAGAATAGGGAGCCTGATCGATGATATTCACACTGTGTTTGTTCAAATAATCGCGAATAATGTGTGACGAAATTCAAGTCTTGAGGAACAAGCCGTGCGGCGACGCGTTTCATGCGCAAAATATCGACAACAATGTGTTGTGCGCTTCCATAAGAGATGTTAAGATCGTTCGAAATCTCTCTGAGGCTCACATGACGATTTTCAAGCACGATTTTCTTCACAATTTCAACATTTTCGTCGGTATTCGATGTTGAAGGACGTCCAGAACGAGGAAAGTCTTCGACCACTTCACGACCACTTTTGAACATTTTATACCACTCGAACGCCTTTCACCTTTCAGAATCTTTATTGATACCAATATTTTTTTTTATTTTTAGTAGACATATTAGGAATTTTTTGTCGAAAAATAGCCTAAAATGAACTTTTAACTAATAAATTCCGAATTTTCTTCGATTTTTTTCGATAATTTTTTTTTCCTTATTCTACAGGTATCAATACAGATTCTGAAAGGTGATAAAAATACCTTTCAAACAAGCCCAGATTGAGAAATCTACTATAACTCTATCCGATTTTATGACGAATTTAATTAAATTATTCTATGTATATATTGAAAAATATCTATTTTGAAATTTTGGGGGGCTCCAAATCCGACTTAGAGCTATGGTCTCTTGAGCAAAATTTCTCAGAATCACCTATAGATTACGTTTTTGCTATACGCTTCATCAAAAAAAATCGTTCCATACAATTTGACCCGCCCTAATATATATATATATTGTAACGATAAGACAGTCTGTCGCTGTGCAAAGCAACCCTGTCGCTACGCGCCGTGCCATAATTCAACCTGGCAATGATGACCGCGATAATGGAAACTTTTAGTCCAACCTGGCAATGATGGTCGCGATCATCATGGAAACCTTTAGTCCACTCTGGAATGTGCGAGAACGATCTGCGCGATGGCCGGACAGGTATAAAAGGCAGCCGGGTGCGGCGCAGCGAGTCAGTCTGATTTTGACTAGTGAAGGTGCCACACGGATTAATTGAGCGAATAATTAAGTGTGAAGACAGTAAAGTGTAAACCTGTGAAATAAAGTGATTGTTGGTTTATTTTATTGACTGCGGTTGAGGAACTAAGTGTGTTTTATTTTCAAATTACGCAATCCAGAGATACGTACTAGCCCACTAGAACTAGCATTCGTAACAATATATACTATATATATACTACATATATATTTATATATATATAATTCAACGTTATTTAATAATTTTTTCAAACATAACATTGTAGCATAACAGCTCAGCTTTTCTAATTTTATCCATTTCCAAATTGTGCCGCTTGGCTTCCTGCAACATCAATTTTTGTTGATCGGCCAGTTTCTGAACTGCCCTGTACGTTCTCTTACAGCTTGTAACCAAGTCAGTCATTGCAGTTTTTAGTTCACTTATAAATTATGTTTGTAATTTATTAGATTCGTCCAACAAGTCTTTCGTTTGCTTGGGGCGTTTACGGCTTACGTTGGACGTAGCGGGCTCGTTTAATTCCATGTTTATGCCATCGTCACAACAGTCCTCCACCAATGGGTCAGTGCGTAGGCCTTCCTTGCACTTGTGTCAGCCTGAGTATTTGTGCTGATCTTACAAGTGGCTTTTTCGCCACCGCGTTGGCAGGCAGGCAAACCGAACCTGCTCGCCTCTGCACTGCCCTGTATGGATTCATCAAATTGGCAAATCCGTATGACTGCTTCTTCTGTAGCAGAAAAGTTATACTCCTTGCATGGCCCACCTCCCGTTGCATTTTTCATACGCAAATTTTCAGCTAATTTCTTTTTTACGTATTTGTTTTGTCTGCCCACACCAGCAATGACAAAATTAAAATGACATGCAAAATGGAAATGTATACCTTCCTCCACTCAAATACGGATTTCATAGGGAGCCCAGCACAATTGAAATTTTTTTTCGAGCTGCTTCCATAAACTATTAATTTCCTCCCGGCTTCGTCGCGTGAAACCGTTAGCGATGTCCAGGTATTTTTCCATAAAATCCATTAAAATTTCCATTTTTTGGCTGTTGTTTGCGACCTACAATAGTAGCTACACATTTATCATAATCCATAAACTTAAATTAACTTAATTAAACTTATATTTTTCAGGAGGAGAGATCTGGCAACTCTGTTAGCAAGTGCGCCAAATTTTTCTGCGGTCCGCGAGTTTTTTGGAAATTTTTAATTTTCCTTGAAATTTCTCGTTTGGAAAATTTTTTCGAAACTTCTGACCATTTGTACGGTTTGCGTAGAACCGCCGTTTGTGAATTCCAGTAGTTAAAACAAAATTTAGTTAAAATTTCGTAAGCAGCAACTTCCGCAGGTGCTTTGTTGTTGTATGGTTAGCGATCTGCTGATTTCGCGGTGCGCCCTTGTACTGCTCCTGCGCTACGGTCTGTGTTGTGAAGTGACGCGTGTTCACGGCAGTGTGTGTGGTGCAATTTCTTCGGGAAGTTGGCAAAGCTGCAGGCCTTCATTTCCGGTGATCCACGGGCATCGCCACCACCTATTTTCCGACGTTTCAAACAGTATGCCGCTCCGTGGCGGCACCACCAGGCGGGTAACCGATGTGGCAGCACCACAATTGTCAAGTCCTGTTGCAACCCTGCGAATGCAACCCTGGACTTCTGTCCGCCATTCCTTGCTTCCGCCTCTTCCTGGTTTGGCTGCCGGCGTGCGCAGACGTCCTCAACTTTTTTCCGTAATAAGCTTGTGTAAATAGTTAATCTTTCCTTCAATAAATAAAACGGCCGCTTAGGCGGCCAAAGTGGTGACCCCGACATCAGCAAAACGGCGTCGGTGACGGCTACTTTACTTTCGCCGTCGATCACGAGACATCGCCCGGGCCGAAGCAAAATCAATCAAATCAATCAATCAATCAACATGTGCTGTGTGGCACACAGTGTGTACGGCGGTAGCACACAGTCAGCACCAGCACCAGCATACATTCGGCCGATGCACAACCAGGGACACACACGCAGCGTGCTGCCAGCACTCGAGGGCTCACGCGCATGCGCAGACCGAATTCTCGTACGCGCAGCGATGACGCGACTAAGCAACGTGGTTAGGCAGTTACAAAACATTGCCACCACCTCTACCCATACCGCCACATCCACTACCACAGTCACCATCACCCCCACCGCTGGCACCAACGGTCTCATTGCATCCACAATGATACAGCAGGCGCTCGTGCACGCGTCCTCCTCATTGTCATCGGTCGCATCACCGCCCCCGCTGCCATCCACAATGATAGAGCAGGCGCTCGTGCACGCGTCCTCCTCATTGTCATCGATCGCATCACCGCCCCGCTGCCATCCACAATGATAGAGCAGGCGCTCGTGCACGCGTCCTCCTCATTGTCATCGATCGCATCACCGCCCCCGCTGCCATCCACAATGATAGAGCAGGCGCTCGTGCACGCGTCCTCCTCATTGTCATCGATCGCAACACCGCCGCCGCTGCCCCAGGCAACGACAAACGCAGTGCTGGAGCACTGTTCCAACCACAACCGAAACCTCATCGACGTTCCAGACAACCGTTTTGACCACGTTCACCTCGACATTATTGTGATGCCGCTAGTAGAGGGATTCCGGCACACGACCGTATATCAGCCCCAGTCAAATGGGATGGTAGAGCGTTGACATCGTTCCTTCAAACCTGCCTTGATGGGCAGTGCCACTGCCCCTTGGACCGAGCTGCTTCCAACTGTGTACGGGGCCTGCGAACGTGCTACAAGCAAGTCCTACAAGCCTCTGCAGCAGACATGCTATACGGCGAGCCCCTAAGACTACCTAACGAGCTTTTCGAGGAGTTGGACCAGACCGTCGACCTGCGTGTCTTTCTCAGCAACATCCGGGAGCATATGCGCAGCATACGTCCAACACCTTCCGCTCATCATGCAAAGAAGACGCGCCACATCCCACACCGCGTACGTACGAACGGGGTAAGCGGGTGAGGTTCCAGATCTCATCGTGACTCCGTCACTAGAAGGGGAGTACTGTGGCGGCACCACCAGGCGGGTAACCGATGTGGCAACACCACGATTGTCAAGTCCTGTTGCAACCCTGCGAATGCAACCCTGGACTTCTGTCCGCCATTCCTTGCTTCCGCCTCTTCCTGGTTTGGCTGCCGGCGTGCGCAGACGTCCTCAACTTTTAGTCCGTATTAATCTTGTGTAAATAGTTAATCTTTCCTTCAATAAATAAAACGGCCGCTTAGGCGGCCAAAGCTCGCCACCTACAGCGCCATCTAGTGCCTAGCCTCAGTCTTTCCGTAAATAAACCTTAACCCATTGTTGGGCCAGTTAAATTTTGATTTTCGAAAAATTATAAAATACGTGTCGAATAAATTTTTATCTAGAATATTTTCAGGAAGTTCAAATTCAATATGTTTACAACACTTTAACCCATGTTTTGCCTTTTTGCCCCGATTTTCAAAAAATCCCGTCTTGGCGAAGGTTCATTCTTCAAGATGTACCTACAGTCCAAAATTCATGTTTGTAGCTTCAGCGGTTTGGGCTGGGCGATGATAAATCAATCAATCAATCAGTCAGTCAGTCAGGATAAACAATCTATGTTTAAAAAAATGGAGGCGGTACCACGCCCCCTTGTGCTACTAAGTGGAAAGTTCGTAACAAGTTTCATTGATGTGCGACTTACAGTTCTGCTGAAATCTTAGGTCATAAAAAATGTGCCACACCCCTTGTCAAACGCCCATCAAATCTCATCAGCAGAATGACACATCTATGAGACGACGGTACACCAACTTTCAATGCTGTGCGGCTAACGATTCCGCGGAGATTCCATATTAAAGAACTGAGTTGTATGGGCGGTGCCACGCCTCTTGTCCAGAATCCACCTTGTTCCCCCTGCCGAAGGATACGACTAAGTCGTAAGTTTGTACCGAGTGTCATTGATGTGAACGCTATAGGTCCACCGGAATTTAAAAGGTGCCACGCTTGTCCAACGCCCATTAAATTCAACCGGATGAACGACACGTCTACGTCATGACGCTGTACCAAATTTCAATGCTGTCTGACTTATAATTCCGAAGATATTCCATATTAAAAAGTTGGGCTGTACGGGTGGTGCCACGCCCCCTTGTCAAAAACCCACCCTATTCCCCCTGTCGAACGACACGACTAAATAATAAGTTTGTACCGAGTGTCATTGATGTGAACGCTATAGTTGCAAAGTTACACCGGAATTAAAAAGTGCCACGCCCCTCGTCCAACTCCCATACAATACTACCGGTGGAACGACACGTCTACGCAATGACGCTATACAAAATTTCAATGCTGTCCGACTTATAATTCTGAAGATATTCCATATTAAAGAATTGAGTTGTATGGGCGGTGCCACGCCCCTTGACAAAACCCACCCCATTCCCCCTGTCGAAGGACACGACTAAATCGTAAGTTTGAACCGAGTCTCGTTGATGTGAACGCTTTAGTTCCAAAGTTACACCGGAATTTAAAAAAAGCCACGCTCCTTGTCCAACGCCCATTGAATTTTACCGGTGGAACGACAAGTTTACGCCATGACACTGTACCAAATTTCAATGCTGTCCGACTTATAATTCTGAAGATATACCATATTAAATATTTAGGTTGTATGGGAGGTGCCACGCCCACCTGTCGTACAAACATGTTTTATCGCTATAAACCACCGTACAGACATCTACTATCACACACAAACAAAATTTTGCCGAAAGAATGAACCGTTTTCGCGAACACTGGCTACACACAAAATGTTAAGTTTTTTATATATACACTATGATCAATAAGTACCGGGACTGTGTCAAAAAAACAAAATTGTTTTATTCTTCTGGTAAATTTATTTTATCCCCTTCAAAATAAGCCCCATCTGAAGCAATACACATATGCCAACGCTTAATCCAATCGTCCATGCACTTCTGGTAAGCCGAAGCAGGTATGGCCTTCAGCTCTCGCGTCGCATTTTCTTTTATGACCTCTATGGACTCAAATCTCTTTCCACGAAGCGGTAACTTGAGTCTGGAGAACAGGAAAAAGTCACATGGTGCCATATCTGGAGAATAGGGAGCCTGATCGATGATATTCACACTGTGTTTGTTCAAATAATCGCGAATAATGTGTGACGAAATTCAAGTCTTGAGGAACAAGCCGTGCGGCGACGCGTTTCATGCGCAAAATATCGACAACAATGTGTTGTGCGCTTCCATAAGAGATGTTAAGATCGTTCGAAATCTCTCTGAGGCTCACATGACGATTTTCAAGCACGATTTTCTTCACAATTTCAACATTTTCGTCGGTATTCGATGTTGAAGGACGTCCAGAACGAGGAAAGTCTTCGACCACTTCACGACCACTTTTGAACATTTTATACCACTCGAACGCCTTTCACCTTTCAGAATCTGTATTGATACCAATATTTTTTTTATTTTTAGTAGACATATTAGGAATTTTTTGTCGAAAAATAGCCTAAAATGAACTTTTAACTAATAAATTCCGAATTTTCTTCGATTTTTTTCGATAATTTTTTTTTCCTTATTCTACAGGTATCAATACAGATTCTGAAAGGTGATAAAAATACCTTTCAAACAAGCCCAGATTGAGAAATCTACTATAACTCTATCCGATTTTATGACGAATTTAATTAAATTATTCTATGTATATATTGAAAAATATCTATTTTGAAATTTTGGGGGGCTCCAAATCCGACTTAGAGCTATGGTCTCTTGAGCAAAATTTCTCAGAATCACCTATAGATTACGTTTTTGCTATACGCTTCATCAAAAAAAATCGTTCCATACAATTTGACCCGCCCTAATATATATATATATTGTAACGATAAGACAGTCTGTCGCTGTGCAAAGCAACCCTGTCGCTACGCGCCGTGCCATAATTCAACCTGGCAATGATGACCGCGATAATGGAAACTTTTAGTCCAACCTGGCAATTATGGTCGCGATCATCATGGAAACCTTTAGTCCACTCTGGAATGTGCGAGAACGATCTGCGCGATGGCCGGACAGGTATAAAAGGCAGCCGGGTGCGGCGCAGCGAGTCAGTCTGATTTTGACTAGTGAAGGTGCCACACGGAGTAATTGAGCGAATAATTAAGTGTAAAGACAGTAAAGTGTAAACCTGTGAAATAAAGTGATTGTTGGTTTATTTTATTGACTGCGGTTGAGGAACTAAGTGTGTTTTATTTTCAAATTACGCAATCCAGAGATACGTACTAGCCCACTAGAACTAGCATTCGTAACATTTGGTGTCAGAAGTGGGATTGTGCTACTGAAAATAAACAAAAAAAAATAATAATAAAAATAAAATTATAAAAACGCAGACATGGTCAAACTCGAGCTGCTGAAGGTGGACCAGCTGAAGAAGGAGCTGGCTGCCTGGAATTTGCCGACTGCTGGCGGAAAGGTGGAGTTGCAGCTGCGCTTGCAAGAGGCGTGTGAATCACGAGGCATCGATTGGACTGCGCACGAGTTCGGGACGTAGGAGCTAGAGGCGTCGGCCAAGGTGGAGGAATCGCCTGCTGGTGCTGCGTCGCTGCAAAGTACGGCTGCAGCGGCTGCGCCACCACAAGCAATGGACATAAGCCAGCTAATAGTTGCAATGAGAGGCATGTTTCAGGAAACTTCTGCGAAAATTGAGAATGTCAGTCGGGAAAATCGTGAAATGTCGGCGCAGATGGCAGCGAAAATGGAAACTGCGAATCAAGAGATGGCAGCGAAGCTGGAAACTACGAATCTCGAAATTTCGGCAAAAGTCGAGACTGCAAATCGAGAAATGGCGGGAAATTCTGCGCGCATAGAGCAGAAGGTGGAGGAAATTTCCGATAGGCTGAACGTGAAAGTTGAGCATCTCGAGACGCGAATGGTCAATTGGGACAAACGAGTTGACGAAATGGGTGAATCCCTGAACAGACGAGTTGACAACCTGGATGAGTCCTTGAACAAACGAGAAGATTCTGGAAGATTCGATGCACAGAAAAATGGACGAGCGGCTTAGGGAGGTACAGCCGCGAGAATGGTTGCCGCCGGTTCCGGAAAGTGTTGCCAGCCGAGCAGAAGTGCCTACTTATGATGGGACTACGCCGTTCGATACATTCAAGCTGCAATTCGACCTGGCTGCTTTGGAAAATCAGTGGACCGATGTAAGGAAAGGTCGGAGATTGGCGCTGGCTCTTAAAGGTGCTGCGGCTGAGGTAATAAAATCAGTTCCAGAATGTTTACGAAGTGAGTACGAGACCGTCATAAGGGCGCTGGCAACCAAATACAGCGACGAGCACAACAGAACGCTGTACTACTGTGAGCTGAAGAATCGCAGGCAAAGGGCCAACGAGGCGCTGCAGGCATATGCAGCAGACATTGAGCGGCTCGTACAGCTGTGCTACCCGTCCTTCGGCGCTGATGATCTCGAGAGGATGAAGATTGAGGCGTTTATTGAAGGTCTTCATGATCCGGAGACACGTCGCAGTGCGTTGATGATGGGCAAGCCGACATTTAGGGAGACGGTGACCAGCGCGATGACATACGAGGCGACATGGATTGGGAGCACTCGGTATGCACCTGCAAGGATACGCCAGATCCAGCCGGACAACGACATTGCGATCCAGGCAACAAGCTTTGAGCCACCGGGCAGGCCACGGGTGGTCTCCTCTAAAGTTGTTTGCTGGGTATGTGGCAAGCAGGGCCACATATCACGAGACTGCCGCCAACGAAAGAGGCGTTCCCGTTCTCGATCGCAATCGCCTGAAGCGAGGAATACTGACAATCGAGGCCCAGCCAACAAGCGCAGGGCTGAGGACGGCGAGTCGTTAAACTAAAACGGGTCAGCCCAAAGGGGCGTGAGCTGATCCCCACAATCTGCTGCCCCACCGTCCTTGTCTCACAGCTGAAACGACAGCCCAGCAGCTTGACAATTGAAGGAAGGATAGATGGAAAGTTGTTCGTGTTGACACTGGATACCGGAGCGTCATATTCGATCATAAAAAGGAAGCTGCTGAAGAACTGGGAACCGCCGCATGGCATACAGCTGCGGACTGCGACTGGCGAGCGCGCGCCGGTAAGAGGGAAAGTTACAAAAACGATTACTATCGGCACCAGCAGCCTGGAACATGAGTTCATCGTCGCGGATATAATGGACGACGTGATTATCGGCGTGGATTTCATGATTAGGCACGGTTTTACGCTGGACCTGAAGGAAAATGTGCTGAGATATGCCAACGTTGAATTCCCGCTGCACACCGGCTATGAGCGAAGCGTGGCGGTAAGGAAGGTTGTATCGTGTCAACATAGGAGGATACCAGCGAACTCCGAGGCGATTGTGTGGGCAAAGGTGGACGAGGACGATGGGACGAGTCGGCTGTGGGTTGTAGAAGCACCGAATCAAGGACACGACAACATCATCATCGGACGTACATTAGTGGAACCTAAGAATGGCAGAATACCAGTCAGAATACTGAACCCCCTGAATGCACCCAGATATGTCGGGAAAGATGAGGTAATTGGCGAGTGTAAGGAAGCTGGATAATAAAAAGAGCGGTTTTAACATGGACACCATACCGCAGGAGAACCAGTGGAGCAGCGAGTTGACGGCCAAGCAGAAACAGAAGGCGAGGTCACTCCTGCAGCACTATGGGTCAATATTTGCGGCAGAAGCAGGCGGAAGAACAGCCATAGTGAAGCACAACATCGACACCGGAAGTGCAAAACCGATTCGCCAACCGCCAAGACGAGTTCCTCTGGCCAAGAGGGAAGAGGTCACAAATTTGATCGAAAACATGCGGGAAGAAAAGGTCATAGAGCATGTCGAAATGTGTTGTTCCAGTGTTCTGTGGATCCTGCAATGTTCCAATCCTCTCCCTTCCAATTCCCCTTTGTACTTATGTCCCACTTTCCAAATCCACCGGCTCCGGCCATTTGTGTCGTCAAATGTGTTACTATTGTCATTCGTGTTTAAACAATACAATAAAACGCACGCACCCCCGCAATCCCGCGCATTTTTATTTAAAAGCGTTCCGCCGACGGCTCCAGAGAGCTTCTTCATGGTCCTTCGAGCCACCGCGAACCCGCGAGGAAACATAAACACTTAACAAGTGAAACATAAAAATATAACAAAAACAAGTGACATAGTGAACGAAAACAGCAACAGTGACACAAAATATCCAAACTGTGCAACAATTACAAAACAGTGAACAGAGTGAAAAACAAAGAGCCAACCAGCAAAACGCCCCATCGAAATTCCCCGGTGGGTTCACTATACCCCCAATCGAAATGTTCAGATCCATGGATTTTGCGATGCCTCCGAAAAGGCATACTGTGCAGCTCTGTACATCCGTACCAGCACAAATGGTGACAACCCCTCGTCACATCTCCTTGTTGCGAAAACAAGAGTTGCACCTCTCCAAACAATAAGCTTACCTCGCTTAGAGCTTTGCGGAGCAGTTTTACTCTCCCAGCTCATAAAATCCCTCCGCTCTCACCTCGGGTTCGACAAATCGGAAATCCATTTATGGGCCGATTCGGAAATTGTCCTTGCTTGGTTGGAAAAACCACCTTGCACATGGAAGACTTATGTTGCCAACCGCACGACCGAAATACGTCAAAATGTGCACAACGCTTCCTGGCGACATGTCCCAAGCGCTGAAAATCCCGCGGACTTAGGAACGCGCGGATGCAAGCCGCAAGATCTCAAAGATCACTCTCTGTGGTGGAATGGCCCCAAATGGTTGCAGCAAGCTTCCGATGCTTGGCCCAAAGGTCACTCTCGCAAAGTTCCAATCCCGGAACAACGAGCGATTGACTGCCACCACCTTCTCGAAGAGCAGACCGACATCCTCGATCGGTTCTCCAGCTTCTCTCGAGCCCTGCGAGTAATCGCATACATGTTCCGATTTGTTAATAACGGCATCTCCTCCCGTCGCCAACACAATCCCATACACGGAACACTGTTGTCTCACGCAGAGTTGGCATTTGTTAAGAATCGCCTTATAACTCTCGCGCAAAGTTCCCATTATCCCCAGGAACGACAAGCGCTCTCTCATTCTCTTCCCATCTCCAAGAAAAGTTCTCTCTTGGTGCTCAATCCCTTCTTAGACAAACAGAAGGTGATGCGAGTTAATGGCAGACTCGCCAATGCGGCATTGTCGTATAATGAACGACACCCCATTATTCTCCCCCCAGAGTCCCGCTACTGCAGTTTGCTTCTTCGGTTCCTTCACAAGCTATTACTGCATGCGGACCAACGACTCATGTTCCGTATGGTTCGGCAGGAATATTACATTCCGCGCCTAAAGCCGCAAATAAAAAAGTGCATTTTTCAATGCAAAACGTGTGTCATCCACAAACAAAAGCTGCGAACACAAATCATGGCAGCGCTCCCCCCCGAACGATGCACACTTACAATCCCATTCGCCACAACCGGAATCGACTTTGCTGGTCCATTCCAGATTAAAGCTTCCATGCTCCGTAGCTCAACCTACCTCAAAGGTTATGTTGCAGTATTCGTGTGCTTCTCCACGAAGGCCGTTCACTTGGAACTCTGCTCGGATCTTACGACCGAAGCGTTCCGCGCAGCATTCGCCCGATTTACTGGTCGACGAGGGCTACCGCTCAAAATCATGACCGACAACGGCAAAACGTTCGTCGGTGCTCAACGTGCCATGGCCAGAGACTTTGCCAAATTCTCGAGAGAAATCGCCAAAGATATTCTCGACCGATACGGTCCTCAGGGCGTCGAGTGGCAGTTCATCCCCCCACATGCTCCTCACATGGGAGGACTATGGGAGTCGGCGGTCAAAAGCTTCAAGACCCACCTTAAAAAGGTAGCCGGCTCTCATAGATTCACATACGAAGAGTTTACGACTCTTCTTACTAGAATTGAAGGGACGCTTAATTCACGTCCGCTCTCTCCTCAATCGCAGGACCCTAGCGATTTAGTGTCTCTGACCCCTGGCCACTTTCTCCGAGGCGCCCCTCTCGCCGCCCCCCCCCGAACCCGAGTGCTCCGAGCTATCCCTCATAAATCGATGGGAAAAACTCAAAGTCCTCCATCATCAATTCGCCCGACGATGGAAGGACGAGTATCTCAAGGATCTCCACAAACGATATAAGTGGAAGCATCCGCAGAGAGAAGTGCAAGAAGATGAAATGGTCGTCATTAAAGACGACCTGCTTCCCCCCAATGAATGGCGGCTCGGCCGCATTCATAAGCTACATCGCGGTCCCGACAATCACGTTCGTGTCGTGGATATCCGCACTGACTCTGGCATCCTGACAAGGCCAGTAGTCAAGCTATGCCCCCTAATAGCTTCCTAAACTCGACTAATTGCTCTGCATGTATTCTCACTTACTCAACATACTCTCACATTCTCATACTCTACCCAATCACTATTGTCCTTTAGTGATACACTCTTCTTGTGTTTTGCAGGGCAACCACAGCAGCAGCGCCCACGGCCATACTCAGAGGCGGCAAGAAGCCGCAACAGCCCCGGCAGCAGCCCACTCAGGCAAAACGCCCCATGCAGCGCTCCGCCATCGCGGACCGGCTCACACGCCATCGCCGGCCGCAACAACACCAACCCAGCCGTCCCGCCGCCGCGGTAGCAGCAGAGCGGCAACTGATCGCCTTCAGCAATGACGAGGCCTCCGACGAGGAGATCACACAGCCGCGCGTCGGAGCCCGCGCCCTTATCGAGCGGGCCTTGGAGGCCCTGGGCCGTCTGAGCGAGCAGCTACCCAATTAATGTTGCCAGAGGCAACGCGGGCCGCCATGTCGAAATGTGTTGTTCCAGTGTTCTGTGGATCCTGCAATGTTCCAATCCTCTCCCTTCCAATTCCCCTTTGTACTTATGTCCCACTTTCCAAATCCACCGGCTCCGGCCGTTTGTGTCGTCAAATGTGTTACTATTGTCATTCGTGTTTAAACAATACAATAAAACGCACGCACCCCCGCAATCCCGCGCATTTTTATTTAAAAGCGTTCCGCCGCTTCTTCGGGCCCCTGGTGCTCGCCGGTCGTGCTAGTCAAGAAAAAGGATGGCAGTACCCGGTTTTGTGTGGACTATCGGAAGCTCAATGATGTGACCAAGAAGGACAGTTATCCACTACCGCGGATCGATGACACCCTGGACACGCTGTCAGGCACACAGTGGTTCTCCACGCTCGACTTACGCAGCGGCTATTGGCAGGTAGAGCTTGCAGACAAAGACAAGGAGAAAACGGCTTTCAGTGTTGGCGATGGTTTGTGGCAGTTCACCGTCATGCCGTTTGGACTCTGCAACGCACCAGCAACATTCGAGCGGCTAATGGAACGCGTGCTAAAGGGGCTGCATTGGCGGACGTGCCTGGTGTACCTCGACGACATAATCGTGATGGGTAAAAGCTTCGACGACCACCTGGGAAAGCTGAAGGAGGTATTCGAGCGGATACAAAAAGCTGGGCTTAAACTCAACCCGAAGAAGTGCTCGCTGTTCCAAAAAGAGGTCAAGTATCTGGGTCATACGGTTTCCGCCCGCGGAGTACATATGGATGAAGGCAAAATCACGGCGGTGAAGGAGTGGCCCCGGCCACGCAATCTACACGAACTCCGCAGTTTCCTGGGCCTGTGCACATACTACCGCCGATTTGTTCCGGGATTCGCGAACATAGCCAGCAGCTTGCACAAACTGACGAAAAAGAGCCAAGCTTTCGAGTGGAACGAGGAGCAGGAACAGGCTTTTGCACGTCTGAAGGAGAAACTGTGCAGTGCTCCAATTCTGGCCTTCCCCGTGCCTGGGGAGATGTTTGTGCTGGATACAGATGCAAGCGGGAATAGTATTGGCGGTGTGCTATCACAGATAGTAGACGGCCAGGAACAAGTGATAGCGTACTACAGTAGGGTTCTATCGAAACCGGAACGCAACTACTGTGTGACACGGAGAGAACTGCTGGCGGTATTGGACTGCGTAAAACACTTCCACAAATATCTGTATGGACAAAGGTTTCGCCTGCGCACAGATCATGCGGCATTGAGATGGCTCCTGAACTTTAAGGATCCTGAAGGGCAATTGGCGCGGTGGATCGAGCGACTGCAGAGCTACGACTACACGATAGAGCATCGCAAGGGCAGTAGCCATGGAAATGCCGATGCCTTGTCACTCCGTCCGTGCAAAGTCGAATGCAGGCAGTGCTCGCGAGCCGAAAGCAAAGAACAGATAGTGGACGTCCGGTTGATAAGCGTTATGCCAGAGGAAGAGTGGTCTGCGGAGAGGCTACAAAAGGACCAGCGTGAGGATGCGGATCTTGCAAAAATCGTCGAAGGCAAAGAGCAAGGCGCACGTCCAGACTGGCAGGAGATGGCCGGTGAAAGCCCGATCGCTAAGGCTTACTGGGCACAGTGGAAAAGTCTGCGGCTGAAAGAAGGATGCCTGTATCGCGAATGGGAGAGCGCGGATGGTCGGATCAGCAACTCCCTAATGGTAGTGCCGAAATGCAGAATCAACGAGGTCATCGAGGCATACCATAACGACTCCAGTGGAGGGCACCTGGGCATCACCAAAACCGTCGCCAAAATAAAAAGACTATTCTACTGGGTAGGATGTCAGGAGTCTGTAGCCGAGTGGATTAAGAGCTGCGACCGATGTTCAGCCGCGAAAGGGCCGACAAGAAGATCTCGAGGCCGCATGCAGCAGTACAACGTGGGAGCGCCCTTCGAACGGATTGCTATGGACGTCGCCGGCCCATTCCCAACTAGCACTCAAGGCAACAAATATGTGCTGGTGGTAATGGATTACTTCAGCAAATGGCCCGAAGTGTACCCTATTCCTAACCAGGAGGCCACTACGATCTCGGAAAAGCTGGTAAACAACTGGGTAGCCAGGTTCGGAGTTCCGTTGGAGTTGCACTCGGATCAAGGCCGGAATTTCGAGTCTGCGGTATTCAAGGAAGTGTGTGAGCTGCTGGGAATAAAGAAAACGCGTACCACTCCTTTGCACCCACAGTCCGATGGCATGGTGGAACGCTTTAACCGGACACTGGAGGAATACCTGCGGAAAGTGGTAGGCAGGAATCAAAAGGATTGGGACACGCATATCCCCCTGTTCCTGATGGCGTATAGGTCAGCCCCGCACGACACGACATCACTCACTCCAGCCCGAGCAGTGTTCGGCACTGAGTTGCGGTTACCCGCCGACTTGAAGTTCGGGGTAGTCAGCACGACGGGAGGCGCTAAGACGGACTACGTGGTCAATAAGCGGGCGGAACTGGAGGAAATTCACCAGTTTATAAGGAGCCGCACCAAACTGGTCAGCGATAAGGCGAAAGCCAGATATGATCTACGGGCCAACTCAGCAGGGTTCCAAGAAGGCGATCTGGTAATGCTCTACAACCCGCAGCGGAGGAAAGGTTTGTCTCCGAAACTTCAAGCGTGATGGGAAGGACCTTACGAAGTCGTGACTAGGATTAACGACGTGGTATACAGGATTCAACGATGCAGCAATAAAGGCGCTAAGCTGAAGGTAGTCCATTTGCAGCGCCTGGCGCCTTATCACAGCGGAACCTCGGCACTTGTTCGGGACGAACAAGTCTAAGTGGTGGGCAGTGTAACGATAAGATACTCTGTCGCTGTGCAAAGCAACCCTGTCGCTACGAGCCGTGCCATAATTCAACCTGGCAATGATGACCGCGATAATGGAAACTTTTAGTCCAACCTGGCAATGATGGCCGCGATAATGGGAACTTTTAGTCCAACCTGGCAATGATGGTCGCGATCATCATGGAAACCTTTAGTCCACTCTGGAATGTGCGAGAACGATCTGCGCGATGGCCGGACAGGTATAAAAGGCAGCCGGGTGCGGCGCAGCGAGTCAGTTTGATTTTGACTAGTGAAGGTGCCACACGGAGTAATTGAGCGAATAATTAAGTGTGAAGACAGTAAAGTGTAAACCTGTGAAATAAAGTGATTGTTGGTTTATTTTATTGACTGCGGTTGAGGAACTAAGTGTGTTTTATTTTCAAATTACGCAATCCAGAGATACGTACTAGCCCACTAGAACTAGCATTCGTAACAATATATACTATATATATACTACATATATATTTATATATATATAATTCAACGTTATTTAATAATTTTTTCAAACATAACATTGTAGCATAACAGCTCAGCTTTTCTAATTTTATCCATTTCCAAATTGTGCCGCTTGGCTTCCTGCAACATCAATTTTTGTTGATCGGCCAGTTTCTGAACTGCCCTGTACGTTCTCTTACAGCTTGTAACCAAGTCAGTCATTGCAGTTTTTAGTTCACTTATAAATTATGTTTGTAATTTATTAGATTCGTCCAACAAGTCTTTCGTTTGCTTGGGGCGTTTACGGCTTACGTTGGACGTAGCGGGCTCGTTTAATTCCATGTTTATGCCATCGTCACAACAGTCCTCCACCAATGGGTCAGTGCGTAGGCCTTCCTTGCACTTGTGTCAGCCTGAGTATTTGTGCTGATCTTACAAGTGGCTTTTTCGCCACCGCGTTGGCAGGCAGGCAAACCGAACCTGCTCGCCTCTGCACTGCCCTGTATGGATTCATCAAATTGGCAAATCCGTATGACTGCTTCTTCTGTAGCAGAAAAGTTATACTCCTTGCATGGCCCACCTCCCGTTGCATTTTTCATACGCAAATTTTCAGCTAATTTCTTTTTTACGTATTTGTTTTGTCTGCCCACACCAGCAATGACAAAATTAAAATGACATGCAAAATGGAAATGTATACCTTCCTCCACTCAAATACGGATTTCATAGGGAGCCCAGCACAATTGAAATTTTTTTTCGAGCTGCTTCCATAAACTATTAATTTCCTCCCGGCTTCGTCGCGTGAAACCGTTAGCGATGTCCAGGTATTTTTCCATAAAATCCATTAAAATTTCCATTTTTTGGCTGTTGTTTGCGACCTACAATAGTAGCTACACATTTATCATAATCCATAAACTTAAATTAACTTAATTAAACTTATATTTTTCAGGAGGAGAGATCTGGCAACTCTGTTAGCAAGTGCGCCAAATTTTTCTGCGGTCCGCGAGTTTTTTGGAAATTTTTAATTTTCCTTGAAATTTCTCGTTTGGAAAATTTTTTCGAAACTTCTGACCATTTGTACGGTTTGCGTAGAACCGCCGTTTGTGAATTCCAGTAGTTAAAACAAAATTTAGTTAAAATTTCGTAAGCAGCAACTTCCGCAGGTGCTTTGTTGTTGTATGGTTAGCGATCTGCTGATTTCGCGGTGCGCCCTTGTACTGCTCCTGCGCTACGGTCTGTGTTGTGAAGTGACGCGTGTTCACGGCAGTGTGTGTGGTGCAATTTCTTCGGGAAGTTGGCAAAGCTGCAGGCCTTCATTTCCGGTGATCCACGGGCATCGCCACCACCTATTTTCCGACGTTTCAAACAGTATGCCGCTCCGTGGCGGCACCACCAGGCGGGTAACCGATGTGGCAGCACCACAATTGTCAAGTCCTGTTGCAACCCTGCGAATGCAACCCTGGACTTCTGTCCGCCATTCCTTGCTTCCGCCTCTTCCTGGTTTGGCTGCCGGCGTGCGCAGACGTCCTCAACTTTTTTCCGTAATAAGCTTGTGTAAATAGTTAATCTTTCCTTCAATAAATAAAACGGCCGCTTAGGCGGCCAAAGTGGTGACCCCGACATCAGCAAAACGGCGTCGGTGACGGCTACTTTACTTTCGCCGTCGATCACGAGACATCGCCCGGGCCGAAGCAAAATCAATTTCAACATGTGCTGTGTGGCACACAGTGTGTACGGCGGTAGCACACAGTCAGCACCAGCACCAGCATACATTCGGCCGATGCACAACCAGGGACACACACGCAGCGTGCTGCCAGCACTCGAGGGCTCACGCGCATGCGCAGACCGAATTCTCGTACGCGCAGCGATGACGCGACTAAGCAACGTGGTTAGGCAGTTACAAAACATTGCCACCACCTCTACCCATACCGCCACATCCACTACCACAGTCACCATCACCCCCACCGCTGGCACCAACGGTCTCATTGCATCCAGGCGCTCGTGCACGCGTCCTCCTCATTGTCATCGATCGCATCACCGCCCCCGCTGCCATCCACAATGATAGAGCAGGCGCTCGTGCACGCGTCCTCCTCATTGTCATCGATCGCATCACCGCCCCCGCTGCCATCCACAATGATAGAGCAGGCGCTCGTGCACGCGTCCTCCTCATTGTCATCGATTGCAACACCGCCGCCGCTGCCCCAGGCAACGACAAACGCAGTGCTGGAGCACTGTTCCAACTACAACCGAAACCTCATCGACGTTCCAGACAACCGTTTTGACCACGTCCACCTCGACATTATTGTGATGCCGCTAGTAGAGGGATTCCGGCACACGACCGTATATCAGCCCCAGTCAAATGGGATGGTAGAGCGTTGACATCGTTCCTTCAAACCTGCCTTGATGGGCAGTGCCACTACCCCTTGGACCGAGCTGCTTCCAACTGTGTACGGGGCCTGCGAACGTGCTACAAGCAAGTCCTACAAGCCTCTGCAGCAGACATGCTATACGGCGAGCCCCTAAGACTACCTAACGAGCTTTTCGAGGAGTTGGACCAGACCGTCGACCTGCGTGTCTTTCTCAGCAACATCCGGGAGCATATGCGCAGCATACGTCCAACACCTTCCGCTCATCATGCAAAGAAGACGCGCCACATCCCACACCGCGTACGTACGAACGGGCTAATCGGGTGAGGTTCCAGATCTCATCGTGACTCCGTCACTAGAAGGGGAGTACTGTGGCGGCACCACCAGGCGGGTAACCGATGTGGTAACACCACGATTGTCAAGTCCTGTTGCAACCCTGCGAATGCAACCCTGGACTTCTGTCCGCCATTCCTTGCTTCCGCCTCTTCCTGGTTTGGCTGCCGGCGTGCGCAGACGTCCTCAACTTTTAGTCCGTAATAATCTTGTGTAAATAGTTAATCTTTCCTTCAATAAATAAAACGGCCGCTTAGGCGGCCAAAGCTCGCCACCTACAGCGCCATCTAGTGCCTAGCCTCAGTCTTTCGACTAGCTAGACAAGGAACAAACACCGCCATCTAGTGCCAGTAGGAGGTTTTAAACGTTCCTCCTTTTTCAGCATACGCGGTGATGCCAGACTTTTCATGCTACAATCCCGTGATTTACGTTAATAAATGTAATTCCGATTTCACTTCCAGATAGCCTTATGTGCACCTAGAAGCCGGGCGATGATCGCAAGCCTGAGGAAACCCTCAAGCAATGTGTTTTTCTGCCGAAATATTGCAGCCAAGCACCAGATCATCGCATACGGATGAACGGAAGAGTAGGGTGGTCCTTAGCCGACAAGAACGGTTGACTTCTTCTGACGCTGAGCTGTCAGACGCCGGGCCTATGCTAACGGGGCTTGTCCTCTATTCTACGGATGACTAGGATGTGGCCGTGCTATCCGTGCTGGGAACTCAGCTCCGACGGCGGATCCCGGCAGTGAGGCAGCTCGGTCATAAGAGATCAAACCGTCAACCTCACCGAATGGACGAAATCCGCGGCGGACAGGCCCTCGGGCAGTGTTAGCAACCAGCCAAAGGCGGGGATTGTTAACATGCGACCACCCACTTCGAAAGATGCCGCAACCGACAGCGGAACAGCAGCCGGCATGTTGAACAAGCGCCAGCGGTCTGGTGACACGGTGCAGGCAACGTCGACTAAACGTCTCAGACCATCTGCTAGTCTGACCTCGGCTCCCGAACTCTAGATCGCTGTTATTAATCGTCAGCACCCGGAAGGAAAGATGACAACTGATAACTGGCTCATTCTGGAGGAGAGCAACTTTCGGGCTCTTCTGAACGCTATGAGGAAGGCCACAAGCGATCCAGCTATTGGCATGTTTGACGGCGCTCGGTGGATCAGGGTTTCGAAGGTCATTGGCTGTGGCAACAGCCAGGCCCGAGAATTCCTGACCGAGTGTATTCGAGGACAGGAAGAACTGTGGCCGGGAGCCAGGCTGGAAGTCGTGTCCTTGAAGGACATCTCTGTTAGAACGATTGGCAGGATATGGATTCCTCCTACAATTATAGAGGACAAGGACATACTCGACCTGCAAAAGCTCCAAAATTCGGACCTGAAAGCCAGCGACTGGGTTATCACCCGAGGCCGCGCCAGAGACAAAGACGTCGGAAAAGATCTCTGGGTAATAATTGGTCCAGAGTCCCTCCAGCTTCTTCGTCAGCGGGACGGTGTGGTTCGGTTCGGGGTAGGATAGCTAAGAATGTTCCTGCCCCCCCCCCGAATAACAATAGCGGTGAAGCCTCGACAGCTAAGGGTGGTGCAGATAAACCTGCATCACTCTAAGGCCGCCAGCAAGGACCTGCTGGTTTTTATGGCAGAGAAGATCGTGGACCTGGCCCTAATCCAGGAACCTTGGCTTAGGCAAGGTAAGGTTCATGGTCTAGGGTCTAGGGTCTAGATCCTATACTCTTCTCGTGCCGCCGAGCGAAGGTAAGGTGAGAACATGTATTTTGGCCAACAAGTCGATAAACTTTTTCTCTCACTTCAGGATTGTGACGGAGACCTTACAGTGGTGTTGTGTAAACGTGTGGGAAACTCACACTTTCTCATAGCAGCCGCATATATGCCATATAAACAGGGCGACCCGCCACCTCCGGCCTTCAGACGCCTCATCAACAGAGCCAGGGCGACCGGGCTGGGGGTCATTATGGGATTCGACGCTTGTTTACGTCGGCGGAGCGGTGGAAATAAAACGCGTTGGGTTCGGTTATGATTTGGGGTCTTTATTGGTAGACTGTAGAATGACGAGTGACAAAGAATACAATACAAAATATACAATACAAACGGCCAAAGCCGGGGAGCCGAAAATAGGTGGAAACATGAGTACAAAAGGACAAGGAAAGAAAGGGATTAGAGGTGGGATTGACAGATCACTGAACACCCGCTCATTTAGCCATCGCGGCCGCCATTGCAGAGTGCAATTGATGTAGTAGCCTGGGGGAGGGTTGCCGTGACGCGGCTGACGCCTGGCTGGTGGTGGTGCGGCTCACGGCTGGCTGGCTGTGGGTGCGCTTAGGGGTGCGCCGATGACCTCTTTTGCGGGGGATGATCCATCCGGCCGTACGGGGCAGTCTGAGAGGTACCTGCTGCGATGATCGGCTGATCTGCAAAAAACGTGAGATGTCAGAGGATTGCAAATTAAAATATGGACATCGTGTGAATGGGAAATAGTGGCTAAGCTGCTGGGTTTGCGTAAGCCACAGCCGAGGGAATATGAGAAAATACATATTGTTACGAAAATTAGCTCTCTAAGTTCGTTTTGGATTGTGCTTGAAAATAAAACCACTTTAATTACTCAGCGCAAAGCGCAGTCAGAAACCAACAATCGCTTTATTTACAGATTTACTCTTTGCTTGTATCTACACTTGTTACTACTTACTCGTACTTTGCTTGTTCAAATCAGACTTGTCCCTCTGCGCTGCACACTGCTGCCTTTTATACTTGTTTGCTTATCGCGCCGATTGTTCTTGCAATTTCCAGTTAGACTCTCTCTCTCGATCGTTCTCGCACAGCCCATCCAAAGTGCATGCCTAAAAGTATGCCCGTAAAAGCATTCATGCATAGCACAGCAACAGAGTGCCTCATCTTTACACTACCCACCTTTTAGACTTGTTCGTCCCGAACAAGTGCCGAAGCTCCGCCGGAGTAAGACGCCAGGCGCTCCAAACGGAGCGTTGCTCTTGCAGCAGCGTTGAACCCTGTACACCACGTCATTAATCCTGATCATAACCTTGTACGGTCCTTCCCATGACGTTTGAAGTTTTGGAGACAAACCTTTCCTCCGCTGCGGGTTGTAAAGCATTACTAGCGCCTTCCGTCGTGCTGACCACTCCGAACTTCAAGTCAGCAGGCAACCTCAGCTCCGTGCCGAACACTGCTCGGGCTGGGGTGAGTGATGTCGTGTCGTGCGGGGCTGACCTATACGCCATCAGGAACAGTGGGAGATATGCGTGTCCCAATCCTTTTGATTCCTGCCTACTACTTTCCGCAGATATTCTTCCAGCGTCCGATTGAATCGTTCCACCATGCCGTCGGACTGGGGATGCAAAGGAGAGGTGCGAGTTCCTTCCTTCCTTCCTTGAATACCACAGACTCGAAATTCCGGCTTTGATCCGAGTGCAACTCCAAATCTGGCCACCCAGTTGTTTACCAGCATTTCCGCGACCGTGGTGGCCTCCTGGTTAGGAATAGCATACACTTCGGGCCATTTGCTAAAATAGTCCATTACCACCAGCACATATTTGTTGCCTTAATGCTAATTGCGAATGGGCCGGCGACGTCCATTGCAATTCGCTCGAAGGGTGCTTCCACGTTGTACTGCTGCATGCGGCCTCGAGATCTTCTTGTCGGCCCTTTCGCAGCCGAACATCGATCACAGCTTTTAATCCAATCGCCGACAGACTCCTGGCATTTTACCCAGTAGAATCGTCTTTTTATTTTGGCGACAGTGTTTGTGATGCCGAGATGCCCTCCGCTGGAGTCGTTATGGTATGCCTCGATCACCTCGTTGATCCTGCATTTCGGGACTACAATTAGGGAATTGCTGGTCCGGCCATCCTCACTCTCCCACTCGCGGTATAGGCAGCCATCAGACAGCCGCAGACTTTGCCACTGTACCCAGTAAGCTTTCGCGATCGGGCTTTCACCCGCCATCTCTTGCCAGTCCGGACGTGCGCCTTGCTCCTTGCCTTCGATGATTTTTGCGAGATTAGTATCCTCGCGCTGGTCCTTTTGTATCCTCTCCGCAGACCACTCTTCCTCTGGCATAACGCCTACCAATCGGACGTCCATTATCTGCTCTTTGCTTTCGGCTCGCGAACAATGCCTGCATTCGGTTTTGCACGGACGGCGTGACACACCGCGCCAATTGGCCTTCAGGATCTTTACAGTTCAGTAGTCATTTCAATGCCGCATGATCTGTGCGCAAGCGAAACTTTTGCCCATACAAGTATTTGTGGAAGTGTTTCACGCATTCCAATACTGCCAGCAACTCTCTTCGTGTCACACAGTAGTTGCGTTCAGGTTTCGACAAAATTTTGCTGTAGTATGCTATCATTTGTTCTTGATCATCTATTATCTGTGATAGCACACCGCCAATACTATGTGTTCAGTGACTAGTTTGTCCCTGAAGTCTGAATCGGCACTTGAACCGATTCAGAATAATTGGGTTGGAACCTGATTCGGCACTTAAACCAATTCAGGATAATGTGGTTGGAGTCTGACTCGGCACTTGAACCGATTCAGCCCTGAGTCAAGAATAAGCGTGTTATCTGTTTGCTGTTTTCCAATTGACTCTCTTTATTTACAATTTTCTTTGGCTTTTATAATATTCCCAATGTCAAACGTTCTCACGGGCACGTTGGGCCTCGCTGCTGACTTAGCATTCCCACGCTTGCCCAAACTGTATTGCATATTGATTACGCCGCTTCTGCTTATGCTGCGATTAACTAAGTGAAATTTGAGTGTGCAAAATGCATTGACTGCGGAATGGAATTTGCGTGTGCAAAATGCATTGACTATCGAATTGACCTTGAGTATGCAAAATGCATTGACTGCCAAATGTTAGGTAACACTGGCGCGTAATATTAATATTTGCAGCAGTGGGAACCGAGCCCAATTCTGCCGTGAGAACGTTTGACATTGGTCACATAATATTCATATGTGCAGAGTCTGAACATCCTCCCCCCGTTGACTGATGTTGTTGAATACAAGAGGGCTCATCTTATGACTTGTTTGATTGAGAGGTATCAGGCTGAAGCTGGTATGAGAGTATCGTAGACTGCTTGTGATGGTGTTAAGGCTAGTGACTGTTGCCAATGTATGTTTTATTGTGCATCCAGGTGATAACTCCAACAAGCCAGCGTCATGTAATACAAGTTCTGAATGTTCGTGACTGCACACCGCATTAAATTTCTCTGCCTTCTGGGTAAAATAAAGCCAATTGTTTGGTGCTACACGCTTCATCCATAACGAGGTTATGTTGATAGGTTGCCACGTACATGCGGTAATAGAGTCGTTGTTGAATGCGTGTACTTCACAAGAGCAAATATCGGAGTTTACATTGTAGACTTCCTGAGTGTTTGAGCATAGCCTTGATTCATCTGTTGCGATTACGCATCTTGCCAGTTGGCCTTCTGACAATGGCATGTACTCGTCTCGGTGGGAGTTGAAGGCGAGATACTGAGTGTCTGCTACAATCTTCACCAAAAGATTGTTGATCAAGCCAGGAATTGCTGTTACCGTGAATAGATCAAATGGTTGCCTATCGATCAGAGGTATTGTTACGTGAAATAGTATCTAATTCTCAAGCAATCCACTCTTGACAGTCATGAGTGGGTAGAGGGCAGATATTCTATTTACGTCTGTCGGTAACTGAGCAGACGACGCCAGATGGCATCGTATTCGCGTAATCTCCTCTTTTAGTTGCCTTGGTGTCAACAGTAATGGGCTGATTGTTCCATGACGCGTGTCTGTTACCACTCCAATGATGGCTGCCTCAAGATGCTGTATGTTTGATGCAGTAGTCACCAGCTGAAGGGCCATCAAGATAAATAATTGAATCATTCTTGATTGAGTGTTTTCGCTGGATAATGCATTTAGACGTTGTTGAGCCTCATGTATTTGTTGAGTAATGTTGTTAAATCCTTCTTGTCGTGACTTTTGCTCATATCTCAGTATATTGGTATATATGGTGGAGTCCAACACGGACGTCTGGTTTCGCAGTAGCTGAAGCAAGTGATCTTCGTTCCGCTTTACGTGCTCTATGGTTTGCGCCATTTGGGTTGCGTAGTTTGAATCAAGTACTCCAAACAATGAGTTTGCGACGTTACCCACTATGTCCATCGCACCTCGTTTCATTCTTCTGCTTCCCAACAGTATGCTTGTGGTAGCTATTTCTAGTCTTGTATTCTCGAATTGTGTTACTATTGCAGCACAACTGACATCACTCTTCATGTCGTTGCATAGGTTAGATAACGCGATCGTACCATTCTGGAGCAGCTCCAACTCCCTATGGAGCGAGATGGAGATCGTAATATGCCAGAATGTTCCAATTTGCCGTCACTCGGTTAATCCTTCCGACGTGTTCGAAGTGTATGCCTGGGCGATCACCGAATTGTGTGACCTTGATTGGGCTTGCAGTAATTATTGGTAACAAGATGAACACGATCATTGCCATCAGTACAGGTGATGCACTGCGTCTGATGGAAGCAATAGCAGCAAAAGAACAACTCATCAAGATTCTAGCGACAGCTGGTTTTAAGCCACGAAAGTGGCGCGCAAATCATGCAAAACTACTTCAAGGCTTACCTCCAGAGGATCAAGATGTAGACCTAGACATTAGCAACGACTCACATAATACAGTGAAATTCTTAGGTCTTACATGGCTGCCAAAATCGGATGAATTTTGCATCAAAACAAACCGGGCTGTCGATGGAAAAATAACGAAAAGGACAGTGACACATTTTTGGCACACATTTTTGACCCATTGGGATTGATGCCTCCGGTGGTAGTTAAGGCCAAAATGTTTGTCCAAAAACTGTGGCAATTAAAGCTGTCATGGGATGAAGCTCTACCAGCGGAACTGCACACTCAGTGGACTACCTTCCGCCAAAACTTAGGTGAGCTAAACATTGTGAGGGTGCCACGACACATTATGCACCACAAACAAACAAGAAACATTCAGCTTCATGTGTTTACCGATGCATCCGAACGCGCCTATGGAGCCGCTGTTTACATCAGAGCAGAAATTACTGATAGAACTATCTCGGTCCAACTACTCTGCTCAAAATCACGCGTCGCTCCACTCAAAACGCAGACAATACCGCGGCTCGAGTTATGCGCAGCACTGTTAGGAGCACAACGGGTGGCAAGAGTAAAAAGGGATTTGGAATATGAGCAGCATCCGATTTATATGTGGACTGATTCGGAAATAACGTTACATTGGATTAACTCAGATCCATCCAAATTCGAAACCTTCGTTGCTCACCGTGTGAGTAAAATTCAACAGTTGACACTAGTTGAACAATGGCGGCATGTCAACACCAAACACAACCCAGTTGACTAGCTATCTCGAGGTGTAGATCCACTTCACGTCCAAGGGTGTACAATGTGGTTTTACGGGCCATTATTCCTTCATGGCAAGCAAGATTGTTGGCCGCAGCCATTTCGTCAGGAGCACGTGATTCCCGATCAAACAGACGCAGAAGTCAAGAAAGGGGCAAACGTGCTTACTATCGCACATGAGGATGATCTGAGCAACATGGTCTACACAATACGGCATCGAAACTCCTTCACAATGTTGCAACGAATTGTTGGCTATGTGTTGCGATTTATTAAACGTCTACATGATAAGAGCAAACATAGTAGCATCAACCTAACACCAACCGAACTGGATGAGTCGCTGTACGTCATCATAAGAGCCATACAACTAAGCGATTTCAGTGAAGAAATGCATCAGCTATCAAATACGGGTGAAGTCAAAGGAAACAGCGCTCTCCATGGACTGTCTCCATTTATAGACAATCGCGGCATCATCAGGGTAGGGGGCCGATTGACATCATCACATCTCACATACGACGCCAAGCATCCTATGTTGCTGCCTTATAACGATCCGATAGCAAGACTTATCATGCAACACCTTCACGAGAAAGGAGTCCATTGGTCGCCACAGGCTTTGTTGGCTCAAACCAGACAACAATTTTGGCCAATAAAGGGCAAAATTATGGCTAGATCCATTGTCCAACACTGTGTGCGATGCACGCGGGCGCGTCCCCAGATGTTCAACCAGATCATGGGCAATTTGCCAGCTGATCGAGTACAACTGCAGGGACCTTTTTTCAACGCGAGGGTGGATTTCTGTGGCCCGATATGGATACACTACAAAATAAGAGGCAAAATGCCATGCAAGGCTTACATTGCAGTCTTCTGCTGCTTTGCTACAAAAGCAGTGCATCTGGAAGTCGTCAGCGATCTTACAACAGACGCATTCATCGGCGCACTTAATCGTTTTACGTCAAGAAGAGGCCGTTGTCAGAACTTATATTGTGATGACGCAACCAATTTTGTGGGTGCAAAAAACCAACTGGAAGAATTGGTTGAAAGCATTCACAGCAAAGATGCCCAAGATAACATAATGCGGTCAAGTGCAGCCCAAGGAATTACATTCCACTTCATCCCCCCGAAAGCATCACATTTCGGAGGACTGTGGGAAGCGGCTGTCAAGTCTGCAAAATATCTCTTGGTGCGAACAATTGGCACCTCCTCGCTCACATATGAAGAAC